>ML381479.1:54064-82847 GCA_005239525.1 Nicotiana knightiana
AAGTGAAAGAAAAAGTTTGTTTTAAATGGTGGGGGGGGGGGGGGGGGGGGGGGGATGGACGGGACTTTTTAGGAGACACATAATGCTACACCCTCAAGATAAAGTTAAATATCTTCATATGAAAGCTTCGGTCGAAGGGACAAGTGTACCTACTCAGCCTGACCCTGGTACCGGGTCAAATTAATTTCAACCGGGAATTAACACTATTATCAGTGGTATTTTATATTATGATCCACAAAAAGATAGGGAAGAATTGGCAAAAATGGTTACTGTTATATGCTTACCCTATAGTTTTCCTTCTAACCCTCACTTTGTGCATTATATTAGAAATATTTTAATCCTACTGATAAAGGATGGCCGCACAACCGTAAAGAGCGATATTTATAAATATAAACATGAATATGAATAATATTTTCACTATTTATTTACTCATATTAATTGTCGTGTTGCTATTACTACTGATATTGGTAGAAGTGGTAATGACTGTGATTATCTTACCGTTACCAGTCATTGGATTGATGAGGGTTGGATAATGCAAAAGCGCATTATCGTTTATAAAATAATTAATTCACGTCACACATGACAGTTTATTGTTAGCACAGTTACGGATATTTGTAGATATTTTCGCATCAGTGATAAAATAATGTCAATTTCAATGGGTAATGTTACTAGTAACACTAATGATGTAGCCTTGCTTACCACTACACTAAATCCTGCATTTAGTAACATTTTTTATGTTAGATGTATTTGTCATATTTACCATTTAATTATGGGTGATGGTATGCGAATTTTAAATGTTGAAAATTGAAAAGGTTAAAATGTCTCTTAACTGGCTTTTTTTATCAAACCATAGAAGTAGACTTAGAGAATATTTTAAAAGATACGATGAATTTGGCCTAAGAGAAAGAAAGATTCCTAAACCTTGTCCAAGTAGATGGAATTATATGTATGAAAGTTTAGTTGTTGCATATGAATATAGAAACCCCATAAACTCAACATTTAATGCTCATGTAAGTGATGATGATGAGCACCTTACAAATACAGACTGGGCTAATGTTAAAATGCTTGTAGATTTTTTAGAAAAATTTTATATCGCTACAAATGAATTTTCTGGACAATATTATCCGACTATTTCTAACTGTTTAGTTTAAATTGCAGAACTTGCAAATTTGTTTGCTTATTTTTCAGAGGGTGGGGAAATATGTGAACATGCTATTGAGTCTATGAGAAAGAAGTTTAAAAAATATTCTTTCCCTAATCCCCCTATTTATGGTGTTGCTGGCTTGTTAAATCCTATAATGAAATTAGGATGTCCTCAATTTTGGTATCAAACTGTTTATAATGGTTTAGCACTTGAAGATGAGGAGTTATCTACACTTTCGAAAGCACAAGCCTCAATTAAAATAAATGTTCAAACTATTTATAGTGCTTATCAAATCGCAATAGATTATGCTAGACCAAATGTTCCAACCCCTTCTTCTTCTAGTTCTCAATCATATAAAAGAACTGAGGGAGTAAGAGCACTTACTGCTTGTGCCGGGTTCAGGGGTTCTCAAGGTTCTAGTACTAGTGATTGTTCACAACTAAATGAGCTTGAAGTTTATTTGTCACAGGAAATTGAGGAAGTGAATCCTGACGGCTCCTTTAATATTTTGGAATGGTGCAAGGATAAAGAAAAATACTTTCCGATTCTTTCAAGGATGGCCCGAGATATTTTAACCATTAAAGCTTCAACAGTGGCATCAGAGAGTGCTTTCAGTCAAGCAAGACTTCAACTCGGTGATTATAGAGCGTCTATGAGGCAGAGCTTGGAAAAATCAGTACTTTTAAGAGATTGGATCCGTTCGGAACAAAGAAAATTTGGACTTGCTGAATCACAACTAGAGGTAGACGAAGCTTACGAAGAAATGCTAGCTGAACTTGCGGAGGATGCAGCTTCGCCCGGAAGCGATGATGAACAAGCTTCTTTTCTGCCACCACCAACGGAAATTCCTCCGAACCTTGAACGATTTATGAAATTTGTAAGAGATACCATGTAAATATGTAACTTGTATTTTGACACATCTTGATTAGTTTCTTTTTCTTCTCAATGGTGGTATTAGCACCTTGTTGTGCTCATTCCGTAGGGAGGGGGGAGGGGAGGGGAGGAAGACTAAGAAAGATATTGCCATGTTTTGTTAAAACTATAATAAAATTATATTGTGTTGCTTTGAATATCTCTTTTTACAATATTTTCTGTGTTTAAATTTGAATTAAAAAATTTAGGTCATACTATATATAAGATGTATATATAGTATAGTATTATATATATACTAAGTGTATAGTATATAACCTATATTTGATGTAACATTAGCTATATTAAGATGTGTGTATATATATATAAGCTATATAATTTACAAAAAATTGCCTTAGATAAGAAAATTAGACCGGCCCACTTAGGCCCGGGACCTGCCCACTTAGCCCGAGACCATTAGTTAGTAGTCCCCGTCCGGTTCCTACCAAAAAGCCCACGAATCCTGGACCCACTTAGGACCGGCCCACGAAGCTCGGGCCCTTAGGATGGGCCCACGAGGCCCGGTCCCGGACCACATGCAACCCTTAAGCCTAATTATCTATTTCTACCATTTACATAATTAATTAACTCAAACTAATGAAAAGAAATTACTACATTAACACTAAAAGCTAAAAAAAAGTAAAATAAACATCATTTTTTGTGATTATCGTTTAACAAACTCACGTAATTAAAGCCTAAATGCAATCAAAACCTAAAATGCTATGCCGTGAATATTTTAGGAATTTTTGGTATTTTCTTATAATTCTAAAACAAGAAACTAAATGCACACAACAATTAGCAAGAAATTCCTAAAAATTCTATAAAAATTAAAATAAAATCTATTTTTGTAATTTTTGTAGGAGTAGTTTTAGTCGAGCAAAAATCACGTGCTCACGAACATAATGGATGGGAAGACAAACTTTGACCTGATCAAGCTGGGAAGACCACGAAATCTTATTCAAACCATGATAAATACTCGCCAAAACTAGGACCGCAAGGCTAATCTTTCGCCCGCTTGCCATCATGCTTGACATCTTAAAAGTCTCGGGACGAATGAAGTTCACTGCCTTATAGGGAAACACAAAAGCATATAGCCAAATTGATAAGAAAGCTGCTATGTATGTTTCATCTTTCTTGTCACACCTCACCCTAAGCTTGGAGAATATAGCTTCTTGATCAATCGACCACCTAGTTGTCTCGGGGATAACTCCGTTGGGATTATGTGTCGACTTTAGGCGCGCAGATTTTTTTTCCTTTCGCACTTCGCAGTGTGGCAGGTTTATATATTAGAACCTTTTTATACCAAAAATTTGTCCACTTGCTCAAGGAGACCTTTTGATTAACACCTGAACCTTCCTTAAGGTAATGGAAGGCAGGAAATAAATATTCGCAAGATCGAGGAATAAATCTCATTTGTTTTTCGTCCAAACCGATGAATTCTCTTGTATCAGGTACAACTTCTTCGTACAGATAACCCGCAATGGGAATACCTCCAAGGATATGTAGGTCCCAAAGAGAGATAGATAGTTCCACAGCTAATGTAAGAAGCGTATTCGTCTTGGGGCACCAAGCCTCACAAAATGCTAGCAAAATGTTCGAGTTTCGATTATAAGTGAAAAGTGAGGCATAAACAACATCATAAATATTTGTTGTACTCCGGGTTTGTTGGCTTTTACCAAGTAAATCTTCTGCCCATTCCCAATATCGTGGAATATGACGATACTCGCCCTAGATTGTTGTTGTGTTTCCCAACATACTTCACCTTGAATTATGCGACGCCCTAAGTTTGGAAGGGTGCTAGCAATGTTTATGTGGCGATGGATTGGCACTTGGAGAGACCACATCTTTAACAATGGATTAGAAGTAGACTTGTGCTCCAAGATCCTGTTTTCTACATGAAGGGAGTTCCTCAAACAAGGCCATGAGGCTGCATACTGGCCAGCTTGTGGGGTGTGAACCAAAAGATTGGTTTGTTCTATGCCATCTTCATTCTCCATTACAATATATCTAAGTTTGGAGGAAGGTGAGGTATAGTATCTAAAATTTTCCACCTATTCGGGCTGCAAAGAAGAAAAAAAAGTCATCAAAGTCCAAATCAAGAATGTTAGAATGGCACAAATGTCTAAATGGATAAAATGGACTCCAATATTCGAGCCACCTTGAGATTAATCTCTCTGATAGTCGGGTCATCTTGAGAGTAATCTCTATGATAGTCGAGCCACATTGAGAGTAATCTCTCTGATCGTCGGGCTACATTGAGAGTAATCTCTCCGATAGTCGGGTCATCTTGAGAGTAATCTCTTCGATAGTCGGGCCACATTGAGAGTAATCTCTCCGATAGTCGCGTTACCTTGAGAGTAGTCTCTCCGATATTCATGACACCTTGAGAGTAATCTCTCCGATAGTCGGGTCACCTTGAGAGTAATATATCCGATAGTCGGGCCACATTGAGAGTAATCTCTCCGATAGTCAGGTCATTTTGAGAGTAATCTCTCTGATAGTCGAGCGACATTGAGAGCAATCTCTCTGATAGTCGGGTCATTTTGAGAGTAATCTCTCCGATAGTCGAGCTACATTGAGAGTAATCTCTTCGTTAGTTGAGCCACATAGAGAGTAATCGCTCTGATAGTCGGGTCATTTTGAGAGTAATCTCTCTGATAGTCGAGCCACATTAAGAGTAATCTCTCCGATAGTCGAGCCAAATTGAGAGTAATATCTCCGATATTCGAGTAAGGATGCGTACCCCTCCCCTCTGTCACGACCCGAATTTATCCCCCCCCCCCCCCGGGCCGTGATGGCGCTTAACGCTTTTATTGCTAGGCAAGCCAACATTTTCGGAGTACGACATTTAAAACAATTAAAACAGTTTAAAACATATACAAAATCAAACACTATCCCATAAATTATACCAAAAATAATGTATGTAGAAATGAAACGATACCACAAAACTAATGCTAATATCTAGCTACCCAGGGTTTGGAGTCACAATTCACGAACTACTAGGAGTTTACTACAAGTATTTGGCTCACAGAAAATATATATAACTGTTTTGAACTAGATAAAACAACAAATGCATAACAATGAGAAGACTCCAGGAATCTGCGGATGTCGGAAGATCTACCTCGTGTCTTCGTACGAATAGTGTCAGCTCTAACTCGAACTCAGCTCGGACCTAAAACTGGATCTGCACAAGAAGTGCAAAGTGCAGTATCAGTACCACTGACCCCATGTACTGGTAAGTGTCGAGCCTAACCTTGGCGAAGTAGTGACGAGTCTAGGACCGGACACCACATGAAAACCTGGACATATATAATCATGCTAGTAGAAATAACAACAAATAAAGAATTAAAACCCAAATTAATAGGAAGGGGTCATACTGTGGGGAATTTTAACATAAGAGTGAGATAACGAAAAGACAGAAATAAACAATGATAAACAACAAAATTGAGCAATTAAAATAGAAAGGAAATTTGCACGGCATCACCCTTCGTGCTTTTACTCTCAGCCTCACCATATAATGAATAAGAATGCATGACATCACCCTTCATGCTTTTACTCTCATCCTCACCATATAATGAATAAGAATGCACGGCATCACCCTTCGTGCTTTACACTCTTCCTCACAATATAAATGAATCATGCACCTCATCACCCTTCGTGCTTTACACTCTTCCTCACCAATCATAAAATCATTAACATATAAAGAGGAAGTTCACAAGAAAACAGTATTTCATCATAGTTTCAATCACCACTTAACATTTCAATCTCAACTCAATATTCACAATATTATCCATCTCGGTGGAACCGGATACTAATCTTCCAACATTTCACTAACAACAATAATCATAGATGATAGGCTTTAAGACAACCAAAATAACAAGAATTAACTTTCACTCGCATGTTATGACCTGACCACAACGTATAAGTACTCGTCACCTCACCTATACATTGTATTTCGCAACAAAACAAGCAAGTAGTCACACAATACCTATTCCCTCAAGCTAAGGTTAGACACAACACTTACCTCGATTTCGCAGGCCACTCACTGCTCAAGCACAACTTTTCCTTTAGGATTTACCTTCAACCCACACATATCTAATCATAATTAGTTTAATATCATTAATTATTGCTAAAATAACTAACTTTAATGCAAAATTATGGTTTTCCTAAATTTTCCCAACAAAAGACAAAAATCGACCCCGGGACCGCTTGGTCCAATCTCGAGGTTCAGACCAAAATCTGTTTACCCATTCTCCCCCGAGCCCGAATATACCATTGATTTTGAAATCCGACCTCAATTCGAGGTCTAAATCTCCAAATTTCGAATTTTCTAAGTTCTATCCAAAAATCCCTAATTCTACCATGCAAATTTTAGATTCTAGGTTGAAATTTTGTAAAAGGTTGTAAAAGATTGAAAGAAAATAGTTAGGAATCACTTACCTATAATTTGGAGGAGCTTGGTCTTTGGAGAATCGCCTACGGAGGTTTAGGGTTCAAAAGAGTTGAAGAACGGGGAAAAATCCATCTAAAATTGTTTCTGAACAGCTGCAGTTATCGCAAATGCGATCACATGTTCGCAAATGCGAACTCTCAAATGCGGCATTTACTTCGCAAATGCGAAGCTTGGCCTGACCTGCTGTCATCGCAAATGCGAACAGGTGTTCGCAAATGCGGCCACTGTTCTAGTCGCAATTGCGACAATGAGCTTCGCAAATGCGAAGGTCCCCTTCCTAGCCTCCTGATCGAAAATGCGAAAAACCTTCACAAATGTGATGCTCGCGTTTGCGAGCCAGACTTCGCAAATGCGACGTCTGTAGACCTGAAGCACACCAGCAAAATTTCTTAAGTTCAAATCACTCTGTGGCATATCTGAAACTAACCCGAGCCCTCGAGGCTCCAAACCAAACATGCACACAAGTCTAAAAACATCATACGAACTTGCTCGTGCGATCAAATCACAAAAATAACACCTAAAACTACGAATTTAGCAAAACTCATGAATTTCTCAAGATCACTTCAAATTCACTAACTTCTCAACCGGACGTTCGAATCACGCCAAATAAACTCCGATTTCCACCAAATTTCACAGATAGGAATTAAATATTGTAACAAACATGTACTAAGCTCCGAAACCAAAATACGGGCCCGATACCAACGAGGTTCAAACATTAATTCATTTCTTTAATTCCTTTAAATTTCAGTTTAATAATTTTTATCAAAAATACATTTCTCGAGCTAGGGACCTCGGAATTTGATTCCGGGTATACACCCAAGTCCCGTATTTTACTACGGACCTCCCAGGACAGCCGAAAAACAGGCCCGGGTCCGTTTACTCAAAATGTTGACCAGAGTCAACTAAAAATTAATTTTAACACTCAAAATTATTATTTCATATATTTTCACATAAAAGCTTTTCGGATTCACACCCGGACTGCACACACAAATCAAGGTAAAGAAAAATAATATTTTTAAGGCTAACGATCCCGGAATAGAGTTTTAAATTCATAAGATGACCCAAAGGGTCATAACACCCTTACACCCTAAGATTGTCTTCTTCATGCATAGATCTTCTTGTTAAACAAGAACACACGCTTCTCGTTTGACATACAAAAAGAAAAGAAAACAAAAAGAGCAAAAGAAAAAAAAAGCACAAGAGAAGAAGAAGAAATTACCTTCCCGTTAGTGCATCTAAGTCGTCAAAAATAAATTCAAATCCAATTTGCAATCGCTGAAATTGATACTGAAATTGATACTAACGAAATAAAAGGTGTACGGTATTTATAGATTACGGAGGTCGGCAGTCAAGGATTTGTTTCGATGGGGGATATTTGTAATCCATCCCCGAAAAGGATTTGAGTCTATTGAGGGGCGCTCCTTTTCCTAGGCAAAGTAAAATCCTTTTCTTGTTATGATTTCAATTGGAATATAATTTAGCTCTTTATCTCCAATTTAGTTGGTTGTTGCTAGCAAAAGATTTGGCCTTCCACTTTTGCACGAGGCACTGTGCGTGAATATAGCCTTATACGTATATACTTCCTTAAACAAGGAATGCAATATATTTGGCTAGATGGATTGTGATTTCTATTTCGGCCTTAAAGTCAGAACGTGACGTCTATTGGCATTCTGCCAAAGGCCACGTGAATCTTCTAGAAATGAACCAAGTGTTTGGATATTGGGCCATATTGTATTGAAAGCTTATTTAAGAAGAATTTTATTATTTCAATTCTTTTGAAGTAGTGCATGAATACATCTACACTGCACTTTAAATTATATATTAGTTCGTGATACTTCAAGCCTGGTCTTCGAAGCTCGACATATTTATGCCCTGACAAATTTTGAAATAGGGGCATTTGTAGGTATATAAATTTTAGTTAAATTAAATCTATAAAATAATTTGAACTATATTTTAAATTCAATATATATTGGTCCAAATAAATATTATGGGATAACATAAATGAATTAATTATATATGTCCAATATATATGGAATAAATAAAGAAATTTTTACCTCCTATAGTCAAGGTTGATACTTTATTTATTTTAAATAATACCTTTTTAAAAATTTATATTTCATAGCTACCTTTTGATTTTTATAGCAAAATATCTATTTATGGTCACCTCCTACTCTTAAGCCATAAAATACGCTTTGTATTATTTTTCTCTCTCATTCTTTTAGATTTTTCTCCATCCTCTCTCTCTCTCAACTCCAGTCTTTCTCGAATACGCCTTGTATTATTTTGCTCATTTCTCGGGTGACAAACTGGATGAACAAGAGGAAGATGTTAATTTACAAAAACAGGATGAATAGTGCAATAAGGAGTTAGAGGAGACACGACCTTCTATTTCAATGGCAGCAATCATGGATATTGAGTCAGCCCGTGAAGAACCAAATAAAGAAGCTGCTAATGAAGGTCGAGCACATTTTGATTCAATACCATTAGCCATGGATATTGATTCAGTTCATGGAGCACAAAATAAAGAAGTTACTGATGAAGTTGTAGCAGCTAGTGGAATTTTATTGGAAGGTTCTTGTGTGATGACCCAAAAGGTCATCTCTTGTGTTAGAAGTCGAATTCGCGTTCTGAGGCATTAAAACCCTCATTTTGTCTCTCCTCGATTTGCGTGCGCAGTCCGAGCGTGTATCCAGAAAACCCTTATGTAAAAAGATAATGATGATTTTTATCTTAAAAAGATAAATTTTATTGACTTCGGTCAACGTTTTAGGTAAACGAACTCGAACCCGTGTTCCGACAGTCCCAGAGGATCCGTAGTAAAATATGGGACCTGGGCGTATGACCCGAATCGAATTCGAGGTCCCTAGCCTGAGAAAAGAATTTTTGAAAGAAATTGATAAGACTGAAAATGAAATAATTTAAAAGATTTGATCTTGTTGGTATCGGGCCCGTATTTTAGTTTCGGAGCTTGGTACATGTCCGTTATGATATTTAGACCTTATCTGTGAAATTTGGTGAAAATTGAAAGTGATTTGATGTAATTCGGACCCTTGGTTGAGAAAAATAAAAATTTTGAAACTATCTTGAAGATTTCATGAGTTTTGGTGTTGAATTCATAGTTCCAGATGTTATTTTGGCGATTTGATCGCGCGAGCAGGTTCGTATGTTATTTTAAGACTTGTGTGCATGTTTGGTTTGGAGTAGGGCTCGAGTGAGTTTTGGATAGGCTACAGAATGATTTTGGACTTAAGGAAAATTTTCTTGTATGTTGCAGGTTTGCAGACTCCGCATTTGCAAAGTCTGGCTCGCAAATGCGAGCATCGCATTTGCAAAGGTTTTTCGCATTTGCGATCAGGAGGCTGGGAAGGGGACCTACGCATTTGCGAAACTCATTGTCGTTGCGACTTGAACATTGGCCGCATTTGCGAACACTTGTTCGCATTTGCGATGCCGGCAGGCCAGGCTAAGCTTCGCATTTGCGAAGTAAAGGTCGCATTTGCGAGTTCACATTTGCGAACCTGTGATCGCAAATGCGATAACTGCGACTATTCATAACAACTTTTAGACGAGATTTTTCATTCATTCTCCTATTTTTCAAAACCTAAACTTCAAGAGGCGATTTTCCTAAGAGTTTTTCCCCAAATCACAGGTAAATGATTCTTAACTTATTTCTTTCAATCTATTTCATCTTTTTACAAGATTTCATCCTAGAATCTAGGGTTTATATGGTGGAATTGGGTGTTTTTGGGTAGAATTTAGGAATATCAAAATTTGGGGCTTTAGACCTCAAATTGAGGTCGGATTCAAAAAACAATTGTATATCCGGGCTCGGAGGTGAATGGGTAATCGGATTTTGGTCCGAATTTTGAGTTTGGACCAAGCGGGCCCTATTACATCCCGTATTTTAATGTTTGGAATCGTCGAAGTAATAACATATGAGTTGGAAGGGATTAAGGTTATACATAAAGATATGGGTGTAAGACCTGTAAGTTTGAAGAATTTCGCAATTATTATATATTGGCTTGATATTTATTTTCTTTGAAGTAAACCATTTTTAGGAAAAGTTGATAGATACGATTTTGTATGGTTTTGATAAGTTTTAAGCTAAATACATGACACACGGGAGTTTATAAATGAGTTTTTATTTATTATAAGAGTAGATAGTATTTTATCATAAGAAAAGTTATCATTTTTCCGTTTTGAGAATTTATAGCACAAAAAGAATTTTTTTATTGTAAAGACATAAATGATTTTCTCACAAGAAAAGAAGGTTACCTTTTTACAATTTTAAGAATTAAACGTACGAAAATTTATACTCTTTATATGAGATTAGAAAAATTAGAAGTTAAAAAAAATATATATGGATTTTTACATGGATGTTTTAATGAAATAATAGTGTGTGAGCACAATTATTAATAATGTGTTATTATATTTAGTGTGTAAGTTATTGAAATAATATTAGTAGTTACGAATGTTTATTGATAATTAAGATCATATATTATGTATGTATGGTATGTTAATTAGTATTTATGAGTTAAGTATTTTTTATGACAAATAGGTTAATTTTTAGTGATATATATGACAAACCTGTATAAATTGCATATTAATTACACTGTTAGTGAACTACCAACTAACAAAATGTGGTTGTTTGAACTTGTGAGTATATATTTAATTAATAATGTACTTTTTATGTAGTAATATATGAAAGCATAATAAGTTAAAGATACTATAATATTGACAATATATATACACTGGATTAAAACGTTATTTTAATAATTGGATGATTATTAGTAAGATAGACATCATGTGAACGGGGTATTGAAGTATGTACATTTAATAAAAGATGAAGCATAGTTTTGATGTATTCTGTAAAAAAAAAAAAAATATAGGCGGAGCAATTTGAAACGCATTACTATATAAAGAATACACCAAAAAATAAGTCTGTGAATGTAGTGTAGTGATGATAGTTTTTAAATTGATTACATAAATTATTATTATCAGTGTTAGTATGTGACAGCAGATAATAGTGTGTACTGATTACTAATGACTTTGACATTATGTGTAAATTTTACATAAACCACAATATCAATATTTTTAATGATTGTTAATAGTGTGTGAATTTATTTTACCATATGACCGTGATAGTATGATGTATAAAGTATATTAAAAAAAATTAGTAGAATTTTAAGTAATTTAAGACAAATTCTTAATTATGCGGGTAATTGATTAATTAGTGGGTCACGGGGCATTACCTAATTACCTAATAAGTGGATAACAATTTAATTTTCCATCCCCACCCCATGTAACGACCCGGTCGGTCGTTACACAGAATTTGCATTATATTTGCTGTTATTGCCTTGTCATAGGTTGGTTATACTATGTAACGACCTGGTCGGTCGTTACGTAGAACTTGCATTAAAAATTAGTGTTATTGACTTGTCATAGGTTGGTTATACTGTTATTGATATGTTAGAGTTGGTAGGCTTGAAATCGAAATGGTTGTAGTGAGAGTTTAATCGCTTAGTCTTAAAAATAGCCTTAAAATGGGAAAAGTCGACTCAGGGTTGACTTATTGGTAAACGACCTCAGAATGCAGATTTTATGGCTCGGATAGCTTCGTTAGGTGATTTGGGACTTAGGAGTGTGTTCGGAATATTTTTGTGAGGACCGGTGTAGAATTAGGCTTGAATTGGCGAAAGTTAGTTTTTGGCAATTTCCGATCGGCAGTAGAAATTAGGGTATTGGGGTGAGAATTGAATTCCGACAGTTAGAACAGGTTCGTAATGTCATTTTGGATATGTCTGCAAAATTTCAGGTCAATCAGAGTTGTTTTGGATAGTTTCGGCATCGTTGGTGGATTTTAGAAATTTCAAAGTTCTTAGGCTTGAATCCGGCGTGATTTGGTGTTTTGATGTTATTTTTAGTGTTTCGAGAGTACAACTAAGTTTTAATAATCAATTATGATGTGTTTGTAACTTTAGTTGGGGTCCCGAGGGTCTCGAGATTGATTTCGGGTGGTTAACGGTCATTTTCGGGCATTAGAGAATTGCTGGTTTTCTGGTTTTTGTGCAGCAGGAAATCCTTCACTGCGATCGCGTGAGGAGGGACGAGATCGCGTAGTTCAAATTGAGAGGGGCAGAATTTTGCTCTCTGCGATCGCATAAGTGTGTTCGCGATCGCAGAGGTTGAGCAGTGCGATCACGTGGAGTATGTTACGGCCGCGTTGTGTAAATGAGGGGGCACGTGAGTGGGGCAGTTGGTCATCGCGATCGCGTGAATAGGGGTGCCATCGCAGTGGGCTGGAAGTTGGAGCTCTGCGATCGCATGGCTAAGTTTACGATCGCAGAGAATATTTTTGGGCAGCTGAGAAATTGTGCTTCGCGATCCCGATGTGGGTCCCGCGATCGCGATGAATAAAGAACTAGGCAGTATTTAAACAAACCCCCCCCGACCATTGGAGCTTTTAACACCATTTTTGAACGGGAAAAGAGCTTGGAGGCGATTTTGAAGAGAGGAAATCAGTGTTCTTCGTTGAGGTAAGCATTTTGGATCCTAAAACTCGATTATAGGTGATTAAGGAACATAATATCAGTGCTTAATTCATGAAAATCGGTAGAAAAAAGTGGAGTTAGGGCTTTAGATTTTGGAACCTTTAGGGGTCGATTTGACAGGTCAAACGAACTCCGATTTTAGTGTTCTTTATATATACGAACTCGTGAGATTATGAAGAACAATTTTGAATAAATTTTTGAGTTTCGGGATGTGGGACCAGGGTCGGGTTTTTACCAATTTCGAGTTTTTGAGCTAAATTTGATATTTTCCGATTGAAATTTATTTCTTAAGCATAAATTGATGATAAAAATCTGAACTTGGTAGATATGGAGCACTCAGAGGCCGAATTTAGAGGCAAAGGCACTGCAAAATAGTATTTTAGCCGGTTTTGAGGTAAGTAATATTTCCAAACTTGGTTCTGAGGGTTCGAAACTCCGAGCTAAATGATTTATGACTATTGTTGAGGTGACACACATGTCAAGTAATAGGCGTGCGGGCGTGCACCGAGTATTTGTGGCCTGGCTTATCCCATGGCACCGCTTAGTGATTATTCCCTAATGATATATGTGCTTCTCTTAATGTGGTAATTGTGAACCTGTTAGAAATCATGTTAAGTATAAATTCTAGGCTTCACGCCGAAAATGCTGAGACCCGAGTGGTTGTAAATTACTGTCTCATTTTGTGATTATTTGATTCCATATACTCAGTACTGTTATAGCATACCACTTCATATCTCAAACTCAGTATTGTTAATTATATGCATACTTATCATTGTGTCGGGCTGATAGAGGCATCTGTGATTCATGTTAGTGAGACTGAAGTGTAATGACTGAGTGAGGCCAAGAGCCTGTTATTGAGACAATTATAAGATCGGGTGCACACCGCAGTGATATTAAATCATGCCTTCATTGGCTTGATATGGCTCTTGGGCCACTAGGGCTCCTCCGGAGTCTTAACACCCCCAGTGAGCGCATTGATGATGAGGGATGGATCTTCCCTGGGCATGGATCTTGTCCGAAGCTAATGTTATGTGAGGGATGGATCTTCCCTGGGCATGGATCTTGTCTGAAGCTGATGTTATGTGAGGGATGGATCTTCCCTGGATATGGATATAGTCCGAGTTTTGCATTCCGGAGATGGATCTTCTCCGTGGGGGCTGGACTGGCCTTTTTCCTCAGTACGGAGTGACTACGGTCACCGGTGTTTATGCATATTCTGGGATGGAACTTTCCTGGGCCTGAGAGCCATATATAATACTGAGTGGACTTCTGTGGGAGAGTTGTGAGCACTCTGTGCATTTTCACACTGTGACATGTTGGCATGTAGAGTATATCGAGGTATATCGAGTATATTCTGTTTTTATTTTCTGATAAACTGTGAACATGCCTAAATTTTGAAAGCTGATGATTTAATTATTGAGGTTTAGTCCGTCACTACCTCTCAGCCCATAGTTTGGGTTCGTTACTTCTGAGTTGGTGTACTCACGTTACCCCCTGCACCTTTTGTGCAGATCCAGGTACACCGAGACCCGGTAGTGGATATTGAGCAGTTGTTAGAGTTTTCATTGGGGTTGTCGAGGTAGCTGTTGGCGATCGCGACCTCTTCTTCTCTTCCTTATTCCACCTGTTGCACATATTTTGAAACTATGTTGTCTATTTCTTCATTCCTTATTTTTAAATATAGCAGCTCATGACTGAGTGACACCGTATCCGGGGTTGGAGGTTTTAAATTTAGTTTTTCAAATATTGTTTTAAAACTTCAGATTCTTAGTATTATCAATAAATTCGTTTAAATTGTATTTTTACTGGAAATTGAACTTAGCTTAGTTAAAAAGGGCGGCTTGCCTGGTTCCACGACAGGCGCCATCACGACTCCGAAATTGGGTCATGACAAGATGGTATCAGAGCGCTAGGTTAAATAGGTATCACCAGTCATGAGCAGGTTTAGTAGAGTCTTGCGGATCGGTACGAAGACGTCTGTACTTATCTTCGAGAGGCTGCAGAACCTTTAGAAAAAATCTCACATTCTCGAACTCTTGTCGTGCGAATCCATTGATTCAACCTGAAGCGTAATTCTTTGAACTCCTTTCATGTATTCAAACGCGCACGTGAGCGCTCGGTATCAACCGTGCACCGATGGCTTGTGACTTCCATGAATGGGATGTGATTTTAGCATCTTTGGGGACAGACCGGAGGACTTGAGGCCATATTTTTGTTTGTGGCTTGAGTGCCGAGATTTCATTTGTGTGAGCACATGTATTGGGGACTTATATGTGCGTTGGTGTCCTTATTGACGAGACTTGGTGACTAGATGACCATGTGGTGAGTGTGATTTGAGCGTGAGATGTGTTTATATTGCTTGATTGTGACAAAAAGGGAGTGGTTGGATATGTAGTGAGGACGTTGGGTGTTTGACTTCTGTCTGGCGTTGGCATATGGCCTCGAGTCGTGAGCGTATGGGAAGACCTCTTATATTGTTTTGTAGCAAGTTCTCTTTTACCAGTAATTGATAAATGTTGCAATTTGAGTTTAGATCACTTGTGGGAGTTGGCACGACTATTGCAATGGTGAATGCGAGGTTGGAGATGATTTGGGATGTTTAATGGTTTGAGTTATGTATGAGCTTATGAAGGATTTAGTTGAATCCCACTGCGGTATTGTGGCAGTGATAGCGTATGGGCATTGTGAGTTACTGTTTGTTTTGATCTATGGCTTTGAGCCAAGTGGGAGAGTCTGCTAATGATTAGTTGGTTGCCCGATGATGTGCTGTATTGGTTTCAGTTTGGGGTATACTGGTGGATCAGTTATGACCTGTAGAGGTGGAGTTGAGAATGACTCGAGTAATGGAAAAAATTCTAGATACATGTTGTATCATACTCTATGGGGATATGAGTCTCATTGCATGATTGAGTTGTTATTTGTAAAGGAAGTAGTGTGCGTAAAGTAGGAGTTTGCTTGGTTGCCTAGGGGGTGTGGGTTACTCCCTTGGGTGTTGGTGTTGTAAGGGATACGGTTAGTTCTTTGGGTGCTTATGAGGTAATGAGTTTTCTACATATGTTTCCTAGCAATGCTCTTGGATGTTAGTGACCTGCGTAGCGTGGTTGAGTTAGAAGGATTCAGTTCTGACGGTTGGGTGTTGTACAAGTGGGATTCAAATAGTTCCTGATGGTTTCTACCACGGTTAGAGATGTGTATTTTCTACTGGCGTGAGGAGCATGAGAGGTATAGTGATTTTGCTTCTAGATGGGATCAAATGTAAGTTCTTGGCTAGTTGGGTACGTAGTTGCTTGTGGCTCGGAAGGGGTTATGAAGTTTCCATATTTATCACAGGATGGCATGGTGTATGCGGTACGTTGGGTAGAGTCGAGATCTGTATGTGTGAATTCACGGTTCAGTTCTGGAAGGAAGGTCAAAATTCTTAGGCGGCATTGGCAGTTTCAAATGACTAAGTAAATGATATCTACTGGTGACTTGAAGTATTTCATGTGGACTAGTATTTCGTTGGGATCACTCAGTGTAGCAGAGTTATGTTGGGGTATGACCTTTGGTATTGGATTCGTGTGTTTTGATTTTTACGATGTGTGCCAAGCTTTTAGCATAATGTTGTGATGGTAATTGTTAATGGCAGGATAGTCCTCTCGTGTGAGTCTTTTATATAATTTGATTACGTTGGGATGTTGTTGTTGAGTGCACGAGTTGCACAGGTTATGGCTTCGAATTGTATGGATGTGTCATGTCAGAAGAGGTCATTGGACATAGAATGAATATTGTCAGAATTGACTACAGCATAGTTGGAAGGATAAATATCGAGAGTCGGCTTAGAAATTTGCTATAATTCTTGTTTGTGAAGGGGGAGCTTTATGTATGACTGATCGGACGAATGGTTGTTAGTTTCTATGTGTTTCTGTCATCATCGACAGTATATGAAAGTGTAAGAGCGAGGCATTTCTTGATAAGAGGTTATGTACCGGTATTGGGTTGCTCTGAGCAGCTATTGTGATTAGGAGTTATCGCCACGAGTGCTCGATTCATGTAGTGTATCATGGTATTTCATCTTGGGTTACGGATATGACTTGTTACAGTATGCTCAGACTTATTCAATTTATAGTTGTGGGATTTTGACTTGTAAATTAATTCAGAAGTGGAAATGTAGTTCTAAGGTTTATGGGTCAAGATTGGATTTAGAAATTTCAACTATGTTGTGTTATTAGACCTATATGGGGTAGAGTGACGTTGGATCACCTCCGAATATGTGCATGGTAGGTTACACAACAATTTTGGTGGTGTTTGGAACAACTCTAGGCACGTTCGAGGACGAACATATGTTTAAGTGGGGGAGAATGTAATGACCCGGTCGGTCGTTACGTAGAACGTGCATTAAATATTACTATTATTGACTTGTCATAGGTTGGTTATACTGTTATTGATGTGTTAGAGTTGGTAGGCTTGAAATCGGAATGGTTGTAGTGAGAGTTTAGTCGCTTAGTCTTAAAAATAGCCTTAAAAATAGGAAAAGTCGACTGAGGGTTGACTTATTGGTATATGACCTCGGAATGCAGATTTTATGGCTCGGATAGCTTCTTTAGGTGATTTGGTACTTAGGAGCGTGTTTGGAATATTTTTGTGAGGACCGGTGTAGAATTAGGCTTGAATTGACGAAAGTTTATTTTTTGCAATTTCCGGTCAGCAGTAGAAATTAGGGTATTGGGGTTGGAATGGAATTCCGATAGCTGGAACAGGTTCGTAATGTCATTTTGGATATGTCTGCAAAATTTCAGGTCAATCAGAGTTGTTTTAGATAGTTTCGGCATCATTGGTGGATTTTTGAAATTTCAAAGTTCTTAGGCTTGAATCCGGCGTGATTTTGGTGTTTTGATGTTATTTTTAGAGTTTCGAGAGTGCAACTAAGTTTGAATAATCAATTATGATGTGTTGGTAACTTTGGTTGGGGTCCCGAGGGGCTCGGGATTGATTTCGGGTGGTTAACGGTCATTTTCGGGTCTTAGAGAATTGCTGGTTTTCTGGTTTTTGTGCAGCAGGAAATCCTTCACTGCGATCGCGTGAGGAGAGACGTGATCGAGTAGTTCAAATTGAGAGGGGAAGAATTTTTCTCTCTGCGATCGCATAAGTGTGTTCGTGATCGCAGAGGTTGAGCAGTGCGATTGCATGGAGCATGTTACGGCCTCGTAGTGTAAATGAGAGGGCGCGTGAGTGGGGCAGTTGGTCATCGCGATCGCATGAATATGGGTGCGATCGCAGTGGGCTGGAAATTGGAGCTCCGCGATCACATGGCTAAGTTTGCGAGCAGAGAATATTTTTGGGCAGCTGATAAATTGTGCTTCGCGATCGCGAACTGGGTCCCGCGATCGTGATGAATAAAGAATTGGGCAGTATTTAAACAAACCCTCCGCTACCATTGGACCTTCTAACACTAATTTTTGAACGGGAAAAGAGCTTGAAGGCGATTTTGAAGAGGGGAAATCAGTGTTCTTCGTTGAGGTAAGTATTTTGGACCCTAAAAATCGATTATAGGTGATTAAGGAACATAATATCAGTGTTTAATTCATTTAAATCAGTAGAAAATGTGGAGTTAGGGTTTTAGATTTTGAGACCTTTAGGGCTCGATGAGGGGTCAAACGAACTTCGAGTTTAGTGTTCTTTATATGTACGGACTTGTGAGATGATGAAGAGCAATTTTGTATAAAAAATTTTGAGTTTCAGGATGCGGGCCCGGGGGTTGGGTTTTGAACAATTTCGGGTTTTTGAGTAAAATTTGATATTTTTCAATTGGAATTTATTTCTTAAGCATAAATTAAAGATAAAAATCTGAACTTAGTAGATTTGGAGCACTCAGAGGCCGAATTTAGAGGCAAAGGCACTGCATAATAGTATCTTAGCCGGTTTTGAGGTAAGTAACGTTTCCTAACATGATTCTGAGGGTTCGAAACCCCGAGCTAAATGATTTATGACTATTGTTGAGGTGACGCACATGCCAAGTGACGGGTGTGCACCGAGTATTTGTGGCCTGGCTTATCCCATGGCACCGCTTAGTGATTATTCCCTGATGATATCTGTGCTTTTGTTAATGTGATAATTGTGAACCTGTTAGGAATCATGTTAAATATAAATGCTAGGCTTCACGCCGAAAATGCTGAGACCCGAGTGGTCGTAAAATTACTGTCTCATTTTATGATTATTTGATTCCATATACTCAGTCCAGTTATAGCATACCACTTCATATCTCAGTCTCAGTATTGTTAATTATATTCATACTTATCATTGTGTCGAGCTGATAGAGGCATCTGTGATCCATGTGAGTGAGACTGAAGAGTAATGACAGAGTGAGGCCGAGAGCCTGTTATTGAGATAATTATGAGATCGGGCTGCACACCGCAGCGATATTAAATCATGCCTTCGTTGGCTTGATATGGTTCTTGGGCCACTAGGGCCCCTCCGGAGTCTTTACACCCCCAGTGGGCGCATTGATGATGAGGGATGGATCTTCCCTGAGCATGGATCTTGTCCGAAGCTGATGTTATGTGAGGGATGGATCTTCCCTGGGCATGGATCTTGTCCGAAGCTGATGTTATGTGAGGGATGGATCTTCTCTGGATCTGGATATTGTCCGAGTGTTGTATTTCGGAGATGGATCTTCTCCGTGGGGGCTGGACTGGCCTTTTTCCTCAGTATGGAGTGACTACGGTCACTGGTGTTTATGCATATTCCGGGATGGAACTTCCTTGGGCCTGAGAGCCATATATAGTACTAAGTGGACTTCTGTAGGAGAGTTGTGAGCACTATGCGCATTTTCACACTGTGACAGGTTGGCATGTCGAACATATGGAGGTATATCTAGTATATTCTGATAAACTGTGAACATGCCTAAATTTTGTAAGCTGATGATTTAATTATTGAGGTTTAGTCCGTCACTACCTCTCAGCCCATAGTTTGGGTTCGTTACTTCGGAGTTGGTGTACTCACGTTACCCCCCTGCACCTTGTGTGCAGATCCAGGTACACCGGGACTCGGTAGTGGATATTGAGAAACTGTCATAGTTTTCATTGGGGTTGTCGAGGTAGCAGCTGGCGATGCGACCTCGTCTTCTCTTCCTTATTCCACCTGTTGCACTTATTTTGAGACTATGTTGTCTATTTCTTCATTCCTTATTTTTTATATATAGCAGCTCATGACTGAGTGAAACCGGATTCGGGGTTGGAGGTTTTAAATTTAGTTTTTCAAATATTTTTTTAAAACTTCAGATTCTTAGTATTATCAATAAATTCGTTTAAAATTGTATTTTTACTGGAAATTGAATTTAGCTTAGTTAAAAAGGGCGGCTTGCCTGGTTCCACGACAGGCGTCATCACGACCCCAAAATTGGGTTGTGACATACTGTTTAGGATGTGTTAGATTTGGTTATCTCAGGTTCGGAGTGTTTATAAAAGGAGTTAAGACACTTAGCCTCTAAAAGTAGCTTTAGAGTTGAAAAAGTCAACTAAGAGTTGACTTATTGGTAAACGATCTCGGAATGCGGATTTTATGGCTCAAATAACTTCGTTAGGTGATTTGGGACTTAGGAGTGTGTTCGTAATATTTTTGTGATGTCCGGTGTAGAGTTAGGCTTGAATTGGCGAAAGTTAGTTTCTGGCGATTTCCGGTCGGCAGTGCAAAATAGCCTATCGATGTTGTAATGGATATCTGGAAGATGGAGCAGGTTCGTTGTGTCATTTTGGACGTGTGGCAAATTTTCAGGTCATTCGGATTTGTTTTGGTTGGTTTCGACATGTTTGGTGGAATTTAGAAGTTTCAAAGTTCATAGGCTTGATCTGATGTGAATTTAGTATTTTTGCGTTGATTTTGGTGATTCGAAGGCTCGACTAAGTTTGTGTCATATTATGGGACTTGTTAGTATACTTGGTTGGGGTCCCATGAGGCTCATATAAGTTTTGGAAGATTTTTGCGTTTTGAGCATTAACATGTAATGATCCAATGGTCCATTTTTAGTTGTAGAGATCTAAATTTGATTTCGGGACTTCCGAGATTAATGAATTATAGGAGTGATCTGGAAAGTTTAGTCTAATTTCATCAAGTCGCGATTGGGTTTTGACGCGAAATATGAGTTAATTATTTAACGAGCGAAATGAGTATCGCACTGAGCAAATGAGCTCCAAATTGAGTTTCGATTGAAGAACTATGTTCGTATTATTATTTTTGACTCATAGGAACAAGAATCATCGAATTCCGAGTTCGTATGGTGGAGTTAGAACCCTTTTAGTGAATCTATGAATCTGAATTTGATAGATTTGGAGCACTCGGAAGTTGATTCGAGGGCCAAACGCATTGCGGAGTAGCTTTTCGGGCTAGTTTGAGGTAAGTAATGTCTTTAAATCCTGTCCTGAGGGTATGAAACCCCAGACTTTACATCCTTTCACGAATTTGGAGTGGCGCACACACTGGATGACGAGCGTGCACGAATTGGAAATTTGGAAAAATGTACCTTTTCAGGCAACTATTGAGTTGTCAAACCGCTTTTAAAGCATATGATTTATAGTATTACCGTGTTTTGGTATACTTGGGCTGTAAGCCATGTTTGGGGCCTAGTGTCGATCTGTTTAATCCCTTGGGGGCTATTTTACTGATATTCTCACTACTTTGAAACTATGATTTTACACTCAATCTTTCTTGTGAAATTGTTGACACTCCTATTTGATGATATTACTTTTCTTGAAATGAAATACTATTTTGGGTCGAGAACCCCATTTTATTTATGGCCTGAGTGGCATGTTGAGAATGTCTGACTGAGTGAGGAGGAGGGATAATGTTGTGAGGATATTTATGATATGAGAGAGGCCGAGAGCGTGAGAGATGATTGATGCCATGATGTGGCTTGGTTATAGCGCTTGGGCTGTAGGAGCCCCTCCGGAGTCTGTACACCTCCCCAGTGGGCGCAGGTACCTACTGAGTGCGAGTGCCGAGTGACGAGTGACGAGTGATTGGGAGACATGAGTGACAGTGAGGATGCCCGAGGGGCTGATACTGAGTGACCGTGAGGTGCTGAGTGACTGTTACAGAGTGATGGTGAGGTGCTGAGGGAATATTTATGAGTGATGATTATGGCCCGAGGGGCAGATTTTTGATGTTATTTTACTGAGTTTTAATTATGATTCACTTCATTTTTCAAACTGATATTTTTGGGAGTTTTACTGAGAAATACTGGAAAATATACTTATTTTAAAGAATTTTTGCGAAAACTGGTTTGAACTTCTATATACCTTATTGACCCGTGGCATTTTATTATTTTGTGGATTGGTGTATTTGTGCTATGTGTTTCTTATTCTCAGACTGTGATTTATTTTTATTACTACTGAGTTGGCGTACTCATCATTACTCCATGTACCTCTGTGTACAGATCCAGGTACTAGTGCGGAGCAGTAGCCATATTCGTTCGTTATCAGCAACATTTACGGGATTTCGAGGTAGTTGTTCAGCGTTCGCAACTTCTCCACTTCCCTTCTTCTTATAGTATTAGCATTTGACTCATAGACATTTATTAAGACATTAGCAGAGTTAGTTATATTGTTAGATGCTCGTGACTATGTTGACTCCAGTCCTGGGGGAATTGTTTAGACAGTGGATTATTTTATATTTGCCTAAAGACTTAGGAAATTTTCATGCTTGCTATGCTGATATTTAATGATATTGCGTTATTTGATTAAACTAAGTGTGTAGTTATGTGATGGTTGGCTAGCCTAGTTCCACGATAGGCGCCATCACAGCCTGTTGAGATTTGGGGTCGTGACACCCCCACCCCCACCACCACCCCCACGTGGCAGCATGCCACTCCTTAAGAAAATGACGCTTAGTTATTTCTTATTAGGTGGCCAATTAATTCATTACATATAAGACACCTCAACTCTAAAACATACCATAAAAACCACAAAGAGAATCAAATATGAGAGATAGAGATTAGTAAGATAACTTTATTCAAACGGTTGTCCGAGAGTAGTGGCACCGGTTATTGGAGAGAGGAGCGGCGCTGAACACTAAATGAAACAAGAAAAGAATAAAACATCAGGCTGGCTTTGCAAAGTAGCTTGAAGCGCAAAACAATTGAATTTTCTTCCTAAAACTCATAATTGCAGTTATTTCTTCCATCCCATCTAGTCATAGTCCTTCATATTCAGTTTCTCATCCAATTCACCATTAGAGATGTATTCCTTTATTTGAAATGAAACTACTTTCGTTCCATCAAATAGTCAGCACTTCATATTGGAGCACACTTTGATCTTTGAAGGTTATTTCTTGGTGTTGGATCCATATTTTCAGGCTTCAAACATTGTCATAGTATACTATCCAATATACAACAACAATAACAATGAGCCCAATGTACTCCCACAAGTAGGGTATGGGGAGGGTAGTGTACTCCCACAAGGTAGAGAGGTTGTTGCCGATAAAAAAAATCGGCTCAGGTATGTTAAGGCTACCCCTTCTTCTTTTTGGCATGATCCAAATTATAATGAAGAAATGAGTAAACGCACAGTTTCCATAAATTACTCTATTCATAGGAATACTAGGGGTGTCTATATTCTTGATTCCTCATGTGAATTATTATTATCTTCTGTTCATGGGTCCCAGAAAAATACGAATTTGATAATGTTTATTCGGAAGGCATATTGATTTTATGGCATTCTGAGAAAATCTTATTAACGTATTTCTTATGCATTTCATGCATTTATACATGTACATTGACCCATGACTCAGACGGCGTTATATACGCGTATACATGTATATATATATATGGGATATGGGATATGGGAAAGGTTATGGCATTATATACGCACCACCACCTGATCAGCTGGTATACGTTGATGATTTTTGCCCACAGTGGCTGAGATGATACGATGGGATGCCCTCAGAGGCTTGATGATATTATATACGTATAGACCTATGCATTACATGACATTCACACGCATATGTATGACATTATAATTATTTCATGATTTATAGAGTTATCCAGACTTACAGGTTGAGTCATTTACCTCATGTTTCTTCCATGTCCTTAATTAATGATGGGTTACTGTTATGTTTCAGTTCCGCCTTACATACTCGATACATTATTCGTACTGACGACCTTTTGTTAGGGACGCTACATTCATGCCTCCATGTATAGATAATCAGTTTGACGAGCCCTCATAGTAGACGAGATTGACATTCAGCGAACGATCAGTAAGACTCCACCTCATTCTGAGTGCAACCGAGTCTATGAGTCATCGTGTTTGAGTTTTGCTACAGATTTACGGGTAGGCCGGTACCCTGTGCCGTTTGTTGTCAATTAATCTTAGAGGCTTTGTAGATAGAGGTTCATTTTGTACAGTATGTCAGAGGCCTTGACGGCCCATATGTATTCATGCTTTAAGAGCGATAGTTTATTAATACAGTATTTCCCACTTACAGTTATGCACTACGTATTGTGGCCATGTTGGCCCATGATAGTTACGAAGAAAACAAATAAGTTACAGAGTGGTTCGCTCGGGCTAGTACGGCACCGGGTGCCAGCCACGCCTCCCTAGGTTGGGGCGTGACAAAGTGGTATCAGAGCGGGTCGTGTCCTAGGGAGTCTACAAAGCCGTGCCTAGTAGACTCTCAGTTATGGATGTGTTGCGCACCACATTTATAATTGAGAGGCTATAGGGAATTTAGAAAATGTTACCCTTATTTTGTTTCCAGATCGTGCCGTAGAGCTAAGTCGTAAGAAGTCAGTATAAAGTTTCCACCGAATTTTATATGCACTAGAGGTGCTATCACAATAGAGCTTTAAGGCGTAATTTCCACCTATGTTGAAAGGGTTATGAAAGAAACAGAAGATACGATGCGAGGTTGAAAGGTAAGTAAGATAAAGGTGAAGAAAATGAGAGATATTCAATTACAAAAGGTTGTGAATAGATGTTGTGTTTTAGTTTAATATACAGAGGAGACCCTAATGAATGTTTTGAAAATCTCTAAGAGTAACATTCGAGGACGAATGTTTCTAAAGGGGGGAAGGATATTACATCCCGTATTTTAATGTTAGGAATCGTCGAAGTAATAACATATGAGTTTGGGATTAAGGTTATACATAAATATATGGGTGTAAGACCCTGTAAGTTTGAAGAATTTCGGAATTATTATATATTGGCTTGATATGTATTTTCTTTGAAGTAAATCATTTTCGGTAAAAGTTGATAGATACGATTTTGTATGGTTTTGATAAGTTTTAAGCTAAATACATTACACACGAGAGTTTATAAACGAGGTTTTATTTATTATAAGAGTAGATAGTATTTTATCATAAGAAAAATTATCCTTTTTCCGTTTTGAGAATTTATAGCACAAAAAGAATTTCTTTATTATAAAGATATAAATTATTTTCTCACAAGAAAAGAAGGTTATCTTTTTACCATTTTAAGAATTAAACGTATGAAAATTTATACTCTTTATATGATATTAGAAAATTAGAAGTTGAAAAAAAAATATATGTATTTTTACATGGATGTTTTAATGAAATAATAGAGTGTGGGCACAATTATTAATAATGTGTTATTATATTTAGTGTGTAAGTTATTAAAATAATATTAGTAGCTATGAATATTTATTGATAATTAAGATCATATATTATGTACGTATGGTATGTTGATTAGTATTTATGAGTTAAGTATTTTTATGACAAATAGGTTAATTTTTAGTGATATATATGACAAACCTGTATAAATTGTATATTAATTACAATGTTAGTGAGCTACCAACTAACAAAACATGGTTGTTTGAACTTGTGAGTATATATTTAATTAATAATGTAATTTTTATGTAGTAATATATGAAAGCATAATAAGTTAAAGATACTATAATATTGACAATATATATACACTGGATTAAAATATTATTTTAATAATTAGATGATTATTAGTAAGATAGACATCATGTGAATGTGGATTTGAAGTATGTACATTTAATAAAAGATGAAGTATAGTTTTGATGTATTCTGTAAAAAAAAAAATAGGCGGAGCAATTTGAAACGCATTACTACATAAAGAATACACCAAAAAGTAAGTCTGTGAATGTAGTGTAGTGATGATAGTTTTTAAATTGATTACATAAATTATTATTATCAGTGTCAGTATGTGACAGGAGATAATAGTGTGTACTGATTACTAATGACTTGACATTATGTGTAAATTTTACATAAACCACAGTATCAATGTTTCTAATGATTGTTAATAGTGTGTGAATTTATTTTACTATATAACCGTGATAGTATGATCTATAAAGTATATTAAAAGAAAAGTAGAATTTTAAGTAATTTAAGATAAATTCTTAATTATGCGGGTAATTGATCAATTAGCAGGTAACATGACATTACCTAATTACCTAATAATTAGATAAAGATTTAAATTTTCCATCCCCACCCCCACCCCCACATGGCAGCATGCCACTCCTTAAGAAAATGACTCTTAGTCATTTCTTATTAGGTGGCCACTTAATTCATTACATATAAGACACCTCAACTCTAAAACATACCATAAAAACCACAAAAAAATCAGATATGAGAGATAGAGATTAGTAAGATGACTTTATTCAAATGATTATCCGAGAGTAGTGGCACCGGTTATTGGAGAGAGGAGCGGCGCTGAACACTAAATGAAACAAGAAAAACAGAAAACATCAAGCTGGCTTTGCACAGTAGCTTGAAGCGCAAAACAATTATATTTTCTTCCTAAATCTCACAATTGCAGTTATTTCTTCCATCACATCTAGTCATAGTCCTTCATATTCAGTTTCTCATCCAATTCACCATTAGAGATGTATTTCGTTATTTGAAATGAAACTACTTTCGTTCCATCAAATAGTCAGCACTTCATATTGGAGCACACTTTGGTCTTTGAAGGTTATTTCTTGGTGTTTGATCAATCTTTTAAGGCTTTAAACATTGTCATAGTATACTATCCAATATACAACAACAATAACAATGAACCCAATGTACTCCCAGAAGTAGGGTATGGGGAGGGTAGTGTACTCCCACAAGGTAGAGAATTTGTTGCCGATAAAAAAAATCGGCTCAGGTATGTTAAGGCTACCCCTTCTTCTTTTTGGCATGATCTAAATTATACTGAAGAAACGAGCAAACACACAGTTTCCATAAATTACTCTATTCATAGGAATACTAGGGGTGTCTATATTCTTGATTCCTCATATGAATTATTATTATCTTCTGTTCATGGATTCCAGAAAAATACGTATTTGATAATGTTTATTCGAAATACATATTGATTTTTATGGCATTCTGAGAAAATCTTATTAACGTATTTTTCATGCATTTCATGCATTTATACATGTACATTGACCCATGACTCAGACGGCGTTATATACGCGTATACATGTATGTATGTATATATATATATATATATATATATATATATATATATATATATATATATATATATACACACAATATATATATGGGATATGGGAAAGGTTATGGCGTTATATACGCACCACCACCTAATCAGCTGGTATACGTTGATGATTTTGTCCACAGTGGCTGAGATGATATGATGGAATGTCCTCAGAGGCTTGATGATATTATGTACGTACAGACCTATGCATTACATGACATTCACACGCATATGTATGACATTATAATTATTTCATGATTTATAGAGTTATCCAGACTTACAGGTTGAGTCATTTACCTCATGTTTCTTCCATGTCCTTAATTAATGATGGGTTACTGTTATGTTTCAGTTTCGCTTTACATACTCGGTATATTATTCGTACTGACGTCCTTTTTTTTGGGGACGCTGCATTCATACCTGCAGGTATTGATAATCAGTTTGACGAGCCCTCATAGTAGACGAGATTGGCATTCAGCGAAGGATCGGTAAGACTCCACCTCATTCGGAGTGCAGCCGAGTCTATGAGTCATCGTGTCAGAGTTTTGCTACGGACTTACGGGTAGGCCGGTACCCTGTTCCGTTTGTTGTCAATTAATCTTAGAGTCTTTGTAGATAGAGGTTCAATTTGTACAACATGTCAGAGGCCTTGATGGCCCATATGTATTCATGCTTAAAGAGCGATAGTTTATTAATACAGTATTGCCCACTTACAGTTATGCAATACGAATTGTGGCCATGTTGGCCCACGATAGTTACGAAGAAAAAAGATAAGTTACAAAGTGGTTCGCTCGGGCTAGTACAGCACCGGGTGCCAGCCACGCCTCCCTAGGTTGGGGCGTGACAGGCCCCGGGTCAGGTTTTGACTTTTTGGGGAAAATGTTGGAAGACCTGTAATTATGTATTGGAATTGATTTCTTTAGCATTTATTAAAGTTATTAAGTTAATTATGACTAGATACGAGCCAATTGGTGGTGGAATCGAGAGGTAAAGCGGTGATTGAGGTTTGAAATACCCGTTGTCTTGAGGTGAGTTTTTGGTCTAACCTTGACTTGAGGGATTAGGGATCCCCGACTTGCTTGCTATGNATGAATTATTATTATCTTCTGTTCATGGATTCCAGAAAAATACGTATTTGATAATGTTTATTCGAAATACATATTGATTTTTATGGCATTCTGAGAAAATCTTATTAACGTATTTTTCATGCATTTCATGCATTTATACATGTACATTGACCCATGACTCAGACGGCGTTATATACGCGTATACATGTATGTATGTATATATATATATATAT
>ML381479.1:83517-99572 GCA_005239525.1 Nicotiana knightiana
TATATGGGATATGGGAAAGGTTATGGCGTTATATACGCACCACCACCTAATCAGCTGGTATACGTTGATGATTTTGTCCACAGTGGCTGAGATGATATGATGGAATGTCCTCAGAGGCTTGATGATATTATGTACGTACAGACCTATGCATTACATGACATTCACACGCATATGTATGACATTATAATTATTTCATGATTTATAGAGTTATCCAGACTTACAGGTTGAGTCATTTACCTCATGTTTCTTCCATGTCCTTAATTAATGATGGGTTACTGTTATGTTTCAGTTTCGCTTTACATACTCGGTATATTATTCGTACTGACGTCCTTTTTTTTGGGGACGCTGCATTCATACCTGCAGGTATTGATAATCAGTTTGACGAGCCCTCATAGTAGACGAGATTGGCATTCAGCGAAGGATCGGTAAGACTCCACCTCATTCGGAGTGCAGCCGAGTCTATGAGTCATCGTGTCAGAGTTTTGCTACGGACTTACGGGTAGGCCGGTACCCTGTTCCGTTTGTTGTCAATTAATCTTAGAGTCTTTGTAGATAGAGGTTCAATTTGTACAACATGTCAGAGGCCTTGATGGCCCATATGTATTCATGCTTAAAGAGCGATAGTTTATTAATACAGTATTGCCCACTTACAGTTATGCAATACGAATTGTGGCCATGTTGGCCCACGATAGTTACGAAGAAAAAAGATAAGTTACAAAGTGGTTCGCTCGGGCTAGTACAGCACCGGGTGCCAGCCACGCCTCCCTAGGTTGGGGCGTGACAGGCCCCGGGTCAGGTTTTGACTTTTTGGGGAAAATGTTGGAAGACCTGTAATTATGTATTGGAATTGATTTCTTTAGCATTTATTAAAGTTATTAAGTTAATTATGACTAGATACGAGCCAATTGGTGGTGGAATCGAGAGGTAAAGCGGTGATTGAGGTTTGAAATACCCGTTGTCTTGAGGTGAGTTTTTGGTCTAACCTTGACTTGAGGGATTAGGGATCCCCGACTTGCTTGCTATGTGAAATACCATGTGTGTGGCGTATAGGTGTGGTGACGAGTACCTATGCATCACCAAAATTACTCATTTAGCCTATTCCCTTGCCCCGTTTCCCTATATATTGCTCTCATCTCTTACTTGTTACTTGCTTATTGACGCTTCCATGTCTAATTGCTTCTTGTTAAATATTGCTTCTCTATTGGCGTTGTTATTTGTTCCATTGTTCCATTATATCATACTGTTGGTTTATATTGGTTTATTGGTGCTTCATGATACACTTTGGTTGTTCTCGCTGTGTAGTTTTAACTGGTGAAGTTTCATAATCGTAGTGATATTGCATTGTGTGGATTGAGGTATAAGTGTTGTGGGGGATCTGAGTTAACTTTTAAAACACTTGCCGTTTTTTTTTTGTGATTGGTGCTGACATATATATTGGGATCGGGTTGCACGCCGCAATATGATGAATAAGGGTGAATGTGATTGTCTGGTGGGATCGGGTTGCATGTCGCAACAAGGAGTAATAGGAGTGGACATGTGGGATCGGGTTGCACGCCGCAACAGGAGGAATAAGGGTTATATATTGAGGAGTAATAAGGATGGACAGGTGGGATCGGGTTGCACGCCGCAACATGAGGAGTTAGGGTGATATATTAAGGAGTAATAAGGGTGGACTGGTGGGATCGGGTTGCACGCTGCAACAAGGAGTAATAAAGGTGAATGTTTATATTGTTATTGATTATATGGTGGTACCGGGATACGTGCCACATAAAGTGTTATCTATGTATTATTTTCTGCTAAAATTCATTATTGTAGTATTGAAAAATCTCTTAAGGATTGGTTATATCTGAGTACCGGTAGAAGGCCTGGTTTCCGTATGTACTTAATGCAAGTTACTGTCATATTTCATTATGTATTTCCTTTCTGTTTAGTATAAAATGTTACAGTTTATATGTTTTTATGCCTTGTCGTAGCCTCATCACTACTTCGTCGAGGTTAGGCTTGGCACTTACCAGTACATAAGGTCAGTTGTACTGATACTGCACCATGCACTTCCTGTGCAGATTTCGGAGGTAGTGGCTGATCGAGAGGTTGGTTGCTGTGACTGCATTCAGGAGACCCAAGGTAGTCCTGCAGGCATTTTCAGGCCCTAGTGTCCCCTCCTATCTTTACCTCATTTACTTTTACTTTCTCTGAGACATATGTATTTTCTTTCAGACCATTGCTTGTATTATTCGTAGACTGTTCGTGAGTTGTGACACCAGTTTTTGGGTGGTATTTACTTCTGTTTTCTTTAATAGTATATGAGTAATTATTTAAATTATGTACTTCCATTTTTATTTTCCGCTGATTGAGTTTTGTTAAACTTTAATTATAAAGGATAAAGGAAAGAGGTGTAATAATCTGTAACGGTTGCTTGCCTAGCGAGTACAATGTTAGGCGCCATCACGGTCCCGAAGGTGGAAAATTCGGGTCGTGACAAGTTGGTATCAGAGCTCTAGGTTGCTTAGGTCTCACAATTCACGGACAAGCTTGGTAGAGTCTGAGGGATTGGTACAGATACGTCTGTGCTTATCCCCCAGTGGCTACATAGTTAGGAACAATTTCACTTCTATTCATTTCTGTCGTGCGGTTTGATCTCTCAATGTTAATTGAAATCTCTACTATGTTCTTTCGCAGATGGCGAGAACACATACTGCTTCATCAACTAATCAGCAGCCCGAGCCCCCAGTAGCAGCTCCTACGAGGGGCAGAGGACGAGGTCGAGGCTGTGCTAGAGGCCGAGGCAGGGGTAGGTATCAGCCCAGAGCTCGAGCAGCAGCAGCAACGGCAGCGGCGGAGCCTCAGGTAGAGTTTGATGATGAAGTTCTGGTCCAAACCGTTCCAGCAGGGCCATCTCAGGTTCCAGAGGGGTTCATAGCTACCCCGGTACTTCAGGATGCTTTGGTCCGTCTAGTGGGCCTTATGGAGAGTGTTACTCAGGACGACATACTTCTTGTAGCACCAGCCGTCTCTTGGGCTAGGGGAGGAGCACAGACTCCCGCTACTCACACTCCGGAGCAAATAGCTCCCCAGTTTCAGACTCCAGCAGCTTAGCCAGTTAGGGTAGTTCCGCCGGGTTCTGCAATATAGACGGGTGATGGATCAACTATGTATTCTGAGACTCTATAGAGATTGGATAGGTTTACCAAGATTTTGACCACCACCTATGTCGGTACATATTCAGAGGATCCCCAGGACTATTTGGACAGTTGTCACGAGGTGTTACGGAACATGGGGATAGTGGAGACCAATGTGGTCGACTTTGCTGCTTTTCTTCTGTAAGGTTCCGCCAAGAAATGGTGGAGGGATTTTTGTTTGGCCAGACCAGATGGGTCGCCTTCTTTTACTTGGGATTAGTTCTCTCAGCTATTTCTAGAGAAGTATCTTCCTATCACTCGGAGAGAGGATTATCGGAGGCAGTTCGAGCGCCTTCAGCAGGATTCTATGACCGTCACTCAGTACGAGACCAAATTTGTGGACTTGGCCCGTCGTGTTCTTCTTATGATTCCCACCGAGAGAGAGAGGGTGAGGAGGTTTATTGAGGGACTTTCTCAGCCTATCAGATTGTAGATGGCTAATGAGGCAGGGAGTGAAATTTCTTTTCAGGATGCAGCCAATGTGGCCAAGCGAGTTGAGATGGTTTTAGCTCAAGGGAGTGATCAGGGGTCTGACAAGAGGCCTCGTCACTCCGGTGGATTTAGTGGGGCCTCATCTAGAGGCCGGAGTACTTTTAGCAGAGGCCGTCCTCCCAGGCCGTTTCATTCAGCACTTCAGTCATCTCATGGAGCTTCAGGGAGCCGTGGTCCTTATGCGCCTCCTTCAGGGCAGCCAACTTATAGTGCACCGCCAGCTCCTATCAGAGCACCTCCTCTTCAGAGTTATTATCGTGGTCAACCGGCCCGTCAGGGTCAGTCTTAGTCTCCTCAGCCGCAGTATTCAGATGGATGGTTTGAGTGTGGTGAGTATGGGCATGTCCGGAGGACCTGTCCAAGATTAGTTGGTGTTTAGTCAAAGCAGTAAAGTTCTCGTGTCATGATTCCGGCACCGCCTGCCCAGCCAACTAGAGGTAGGGGTCAGGGAGCCAGAGGTAGGGGTCAGCCCGCTAGAGGTAGAGGTCAAGCCGTTAAAGGTGGAGGCCAGCCGCTAGAGTTAGAGGCCAACCAGTAGGAGGCCATCCCAGAGATATGGTTTAGAGTGGTGGGGCCCAGCCTCGATGTTATGCTTTCCCAGCCAGGCCCGAGGTTGAGTCCTCTGATGCAATTATCACAGGTATTGTTCTTGTTTATAGTAGAGATGCTTCAGTTCTGTTTGATCCAGGGTCTATATACTCCTATGTGTCATCTAATTTTTCTTTGTATTTGGTTGTGCCTCGTGAATCTTTGAGTGATCATGTTATGTGTCCATACCTGTAGGAGATTCTATCGTTGTAGATCGTGTCTATCGTTCGTGTGTGGTAGTCATTAGAGGTATTGATACCAATGTAGACCTTTTGCTTCTCGATATGGTTGATTTTGATGTCATTTTAGGGATGGATTGACTTTCACCTTACCATGCTATATTGGACTGTCATGCCAAGACAGTGATATTAGCCTTACCGGGGTTGCCTCGATTGGAGTGGAGAGGGACTCCTGGTCATTTTACCAGCAGGGTTGTCTCTTATATGAAGGCTCGGCGTATGGTCGAGAAGGGGTGTTTGGCTTATTTGGCTTATATTCGTGATCCTAGCACCGAGGTTCCTTTCATGGATTCTGTACCAATTGTTCGTGAGTTTCCAGAGGTATTTCCTGTAGACCTGCCGGGGATTCCACTCGACAGGGATATTGACTTTTGCATTGATTTGGCTCCGGGCACTCAGCCCATTTCCATTCAGCCATACTGTATGGCACCGCCAGAGTTGAAAGAATTGAAGGAGCAGTTGCAAGATTTGCTTGATAAGGGATTTATTAGACCTAGTGTCTCGCCCTGGGGTGCACCGGTGTTGTTTGTAAAGAAGAAGGATGCATCGATGAGGATGTACATAGATTATCGACAGTTGAACAAGGTCACCATCAAGAACAAGTATCCGTTGCCGAGGATTGATAATTTATTTGATTAACTTCAGGATGCCAAAGTGTTTTCGAAGATTGATTTGAGATATGGCTACCATCAGTTGAGGATTAGGGCATCTGATGTCCCTAAGATAGCTTTTCGGACTCGATATGGGCAATATGAGTTCCTAGTGATGTCATTTGGGTTGACAAATTCCCCAGCAGCATTTATGGATTTGATGAACCGAGTGTTCAGGCTTTGGCCAATCAGTTTGTGAGGTTGGATGTTTCTGAGCCCAGTCGTGTTTTGGTTTGCACGGTCGCTCGATCTTCTTTGTTTGAGCGTATCAGCGAGCGACAGTATGATGATCCTCATTTACTTGTCCTTAGGAACACAGTGCGGCACGGTGGTGCCAAGCAGGTTACAATGGGAGGTGGCAGAGTTTTGAGAATGCAGGGTCGTGTTTGTGTGCCTAATGTGGATGGGCTTCGTGAGTTGATTCTAGAGGAGGCCTATTCATCCGGGCGCCGCTAAGATGTATTAGGATTTGCGGCAGCATTATTGGTGGAGGAGGATGAAGAAGGATATTGTTGCATATGTAGCTCAGTGTTTGAATTTCCAGCAAGTAAAGTACGAGCATCAGAGGCCTGGTGGTTTGTTCCAGAGGATAGAGATTCCCGAGTGGAAGTGGGAGCGCATCGCTATGGATTTTGTTGTTGGACTCCCATGGACTCAGAGGAAGTTCGATGCAGTTTGGGTCATTGTGGATAGGCTGACTAAGTCAGCGCATTTCATTCATATGATAGTTTCCTATTCTTCGGAGCGGTTGGCAGAGATTTATATCCGGGAGATCGTTCGTCTTCATGGTGTGCCGGTGTCTATCATTTCTGATCGAGGTACGTAGTTTACCTTGCATTTTTGGAGGGCAGTACATCGTGAGTTGGGTACGTAGGTCGAGTTGAGCACATCATTTCATCCTCAGACGGACGGACAGTCCGAGTGACTATTTAGATCTTAGAGGATATGCTCCACGCTTGTGTTATTGACTTCGAAGGCTCTTGGGATCAGTTCTTGCCGTTAACGGAGTTTTCCTACAACAACAGTTATCAGTCGAGCATCCAGATGGCTCCCTATGAGGCATTATATGGTAGACGGTGTCGATCGCCGGTTGGGTGGTTTGAGTTAGGGGAGGCTCGGTGTTGGGTACAAATTTAGTACAGGATGACTTGGATAAGGTTATGATCATTCGGGATAGACTTCGTACACTCAGTCCAGGCAAAAGAGTTATGCCGACCGTAAGGTTCGTGATATGGCACTCATGGTCGGAGAGCGAGTGGTTCTTAGGGTGTCACCCATGAAGGGCGTGATGAGATTTGGGAAGAAGGGCAAGCTAAGCCCTAAGTTCATCGGATCTTTAGAGATCCTTGATCGAGTGGGAGAGGTGGCTTACAGAATTGCGTTGCCGACATTTTTATCAATAGTACATCCAGTGTTTCATGTGTCCATGCTTTGGAAATATCACGGTGATCCATCCCACATGTTAGACTTCAGCATTGTCCAGTCGGACAAGTATTTGACCGACGAGGAGGAGCCGGCAGCTATTCTAGACCGGCAGGTTTGACAGTTGAGACTGAAGAGTTATTCGTCGGTTCGTGTGCAGTGAAGAGGTCAGCCTGTTGAGGCAGCTACCTGGGAGTCCGAGTTCGATATGCAGAGCCGCTATCCCCATCTTTTCCCCGACTCAGGTACTTTTCTATGTCCGTTCGAGGATGAACGGTTGTTCTAAAGGTGGAGAATGTGATGACTCAAAAGGTTATCTTGTGTTAGAAGTCGAATCCACGTTTCGAGGCATAAAAACCTCCTTTTGTCTCTCCTCGATTTACGTGCACAGTCCGGGCGTGTATCTGAAAAATCCTTATGTGAAAAAAATTTAAGAAATGATGATTTTTGGCTTAAAAAGATAAATTTTGTTGACTTCGGTCAACGTTTTAGGTAAACAGACCCGAACCCTAGCTCGAGAAAAGAATTTTTGAAAGAAATTGATAAGACTGAAAATGTAACAATTTAAAAGATTTGATCTTGTTAGTATCGGGTCCGTATTTTGGTTCCGGAGCCCGGTACAGGTCCGTTATGATATTTAGACCTTATCTGTGAAATTTGATGAAAAACGGAAGTGTTTAGATGTAATGCGGACCCTTGGTTGAGAAAAATAGAAATTTTGAAACTATCTTGAAGATTTCATGAGTTTTGGTGTTGAATTCATAGTTCTAGATGTTATTTTGGCAATTTGATCGCATGAGCAAGTTCGTATGATGTTTTAAGACTTGTGTGCATGTTTGGTTTGGAGCCCCGAGGGCTCGGGTGAGTTTTGGATAGGCTACGAAATGATTTTGGACTTAAGGAAAATTTCCTGGTATGTTGCAGGTTGCATACTCCACATTTGAGAAGTCTGGCTCGCAAATGCGAGCATCACATTTGCGAAGGTTTTTCGCATTTGCAATCAGGAGGCTGGGAAGGGGACCTTCGCATTTGCGGAGCTCGTTGTCGCAATTGCAACTGGAACAGTGGCCGCATTTGCGAACACTTGTTCGCATTTGCGATGCCAGCAGGCCAGGCCAAGCTTCACATTTGCGAAGTAAAGGCCGCATTTGCGAGTTCGCATTTGCGAACCTGTGATCGCAAATGCGATAACTGCGACTATTCAAAACAACTTTTGGACGGGATTTTTCATTCATTCTCCCATTTTTCAAAACCTAAACTTCAAGAGGCGATTTTCCTAGGGCCCAGGGTCGGGTTTTGATCTTTTGGGCAAAATGTTGGAAGACCTATAATTATGTATTGGAATTGATTTCTTTAGCATTTATTGATGTTATTAAGTTAATTATGAATAGATACGAGTGAATTGGTAGCGGAATCGAGAGGTAAAGTGGTGATTGAGCTTTAAAATACCCATCGTCTTGAGGTAAGTGTTTGGTCTAACCTTGACTTGAGGGATTAGGGGTCCCCGACTTGCTTGCTATGTGAAATACCATGTATGTGGTGTATAGTTGTGGTGACGAGTACCTATGCGTCACCAAAATTACTTGTTTAGCCTATTCCCTTGCCCCATTTCCCTATATATTGCTCTTATCTCTTACTTGCTGCTTGCTTATTGATGCTTCCATGTCTAATTGCTTCCTGTTAAATATTGCTTCTCTATTGGAATTGTTATTTGTTCCATTGTTTCATTATATCACACTGTTGGTTTATATTGGTTTATTGGTGCTTCATGGTACACTTTGGTTGGTCTCATTGTGTAGTTTTAACTGGTGAAGTTTCATAATCGCAGTGATATTCCATTGTGTGGATTGAGTTATAAGTGTTGTGGAGGATCTGAGTTAACTTGTGAAACACTTGTCTTTATTTTTGTGATTGGTGCTAACATATATATTGGGATCAGGTTGCACGCCACAATAGGAGGAATAAGGGTGAATATGATTGTCTGATGGGATCGGGTTGCATGCCGCAACAAGGAGTAATAAGGGTGGACATGTGGGATCGGGTTGCACCCTGCAACAGGAGGAATAAGGGTGATATATTTAGGAGTAATAAGGGTGGACAGGTGGGATCGGGTTGCACGCCGCAACATGAGGAATAAGGGTGATGTATTGAGGAGTAATAAGGGTGGACTGGTGGGATCGGGTTGCACGCCACAACAAGGAGTAATAAGGGTGAATGTTTATACTGTTGTTGATTATATGGTGGGTTCGGGATGCGCGCCGCATCATGTTTTATTTATGTATTCTTTTCTGCTGAAATTCATTATTGTAGTATTGAAAAATCTCTTAAGGATTGGTTATATCTGAGTACCGGTAGAAGGCCTGGTTTCCGTATGTACTTAATGCAAGTTACTGTCATATTTCATTATGTATTTCCTTTTTATTTTAGTATAAACTGTTACAGGTTATATGTTGTTATGCCCCGCCGTAGCCTCGTCACTATTTCGTCGAGGTTAGGCTCGGTACTTACCAATACATGGGGTCGGTTGTACTGATACTGCACTCTTCACTTCCTGTGCAGATTTCGGAGCTAGTGGATGATCGAGAGGTTGGTTGCTGTGACTGCATTCAGGCGATCCAAGGTAGTCCTGCAAGCGTCCGCAGGCCCTGGTGTCCCCTCTTATCTTTACTTCATTTATGTTTTACTTTCTCCGAGATAGATGTATTTTCATTCAGACCATTGCTTGTATAATTCGTAGACTGTTCGTGAGTTGTGACACCAGTTTCTGGGTGGTATTTTGTCACGACCCAACTTACCCTCCGAAAGGTATCGTGATGGCACCTAGTCTCTACGGCTAGGTAAGCCTAATTTTTTGGAATAAACTTAATTAAAAACGAAATAAATAAAGAAAATAAGGACATAATATGAATAACATAAATGATGCCACTCGGCATGTACAAAATATCCATCCCAATGACCCGGAATGTCACAAAAAGTCACAAGCTTCAAGCAACTACTGTAGCTCTAATCAAGTATGGAAAGTACAGAAACTCTAAACGATAGATAGAAAGGGACACTGAGGATTCTGCAGACGCGGCAGAAATACCTTGTGGTCTCCTAGAATCAGCAGCAATACTATCCACGAGGCTTATAGCTCGTACCTGGATCTGGACATGAAAACATATGCAGGAAAGGGCATGAGTACACCACATTTGGTACCCAGTAAGTGCCAAGCCTAACCCCGATCAAGTAGTGACGAGGTCAGGTTGAGGCTCTACTGGATTAAATATAATAAAATTAAAATAGTAAAAGAGTTAATAAATTCTACAGTAAATAGTTAAAGAAAATGTTCGAAAACTTAACAGTCAAGGGAGCGCTCGACTCAGAACAAGGTACACACAAGGTGGAATCTCCCGGGATACCGTCCCGTAGTTCCAATGATTATGCAGTACAAGGGGATCCCTCGGAATACGTTCGTAGTTCCAAAATAAATATGCAGTATAAGGGGATCTCCCGGAATATGCCCGTAGTTCGAAAATAAATATGCAGTACAAGAGGATCTCCCGGAATACGTCTGTAGTCCCAAAATAAATATGCAGTACAAGGGGATATCCTGGAATACGTCTGTAGTCCCAAAATAAATATGTAATACAGGGGGATCTCTCGTAATACGTCCGTAGTCCCAATTTAAATATGAAGTGCTGGGGATCTCCCGGAATACTTCTGTAGTCCCAATTTAAATATGCGATGCAAGATAAATGAAAGGTATGTCATCAATTTATACAGTTTATCTAATCATAGGTAAGGAAAAACAGTAATATAACTAAACATGGTGCACAGAGTGTCAGATAGGCAATTGAATATTAAACATGTAAGCATGCTTTTCTAATATAAGTTAAACAATTTAACATATTAAAGCAATCTAATAAGAGAGAAAAATTTATGATTTTCGAAGGAAAAATAGGATATTTGCAATAACGGCCCCTATACGTACTCGTCACGTCACGTACACGACGCCCACACAACAATTTAATATCAAACATCCTAAGGGGAAGTCCCCAACACAGGGTTAGGAAATCCACTTACCTCAACCGCACAATTAAACTTGAAACCACGTTCTTGCCACGAGTACCCGACTCCAAACGGCCCAAATCTATTCAAATTAATTGCATAATGTAAATATAACTTTAAGTAAATAATTTAACTAATTAATTCGAAGCTAAAATGCGAAATTAGGAAAATTGCCCCAAAAATTGCCCCGGGCCCACACCTCGGAATCGGGTAAAATTTACAAATTATGAACACCCGTTCACTCACGAGCACACTCGAACAAAAATCACCAAAATCTGACGTCAAAATCTCACTCAAAACTCGGATTTCCAATTGGGGTACTTTTTCTCCAATTTTCAAACTTTTACCCTCAAATTCCTTAATTAGAAGAGTAAAAAAACAATAGATTATAGTATTATGATAAAAATAGAGTTAGAATTCGCTACCCGATGATTCCCCTTCAAAATCCCTCGAGAAATCATCTCCCACCAAGCTCCAATTCGATTTTTGTGTTATGAAATTTCAAACCCTCGAATTTTCTAAACCTGCCCAGCAATTTCTGCATCTGCGGTTGATGGGGCCGCACCTGCGATCCCACACATGCGGTTGGGGCTCCGCATCTGCGGAATTTCATTAATTACCCAGGCACCGCACCTGGGCTCCCTTCATCGCAGATGCGGTTCCGCTTCTGTGGTCCTTGAGCCGCATCTACAGCCACTGGCCTTCATTCCTCAGACCGCACCTGCGACCTCCTTCCTCGCTTCTGCGGGGCTGCACCTGCGGCTCCCCCACCGCAGGGGTGAGAACACCAGAAACAACCAACATCAGATTTTGCCTAAGCCCAATTTCCTTCCCGTTGAGCATCCGAAACACACCCGAGGCCCCCGGGACCTCAAACAAACCTACCAACCAGTGCTATAAGCAATCTCAATGAACGTACAACATGACCAAATAATTCTCAACCAAACAACTAATCAACAGTGTTTGCAACCAAGTATTTCCAACAATTGAATAATCTCCAAAATGAAATCTACTTCATAACACAGTGGATATCGAAGAAAAACACATATACTATATGTTGTGACTCACGGGCATGCTTGACAACAAGGTATAGGTACCCGTCACGTCACCTATACATTGAACATGATAATAACACGTAGCACATATGACTCAACACCTATTCCCTCAAGCTAAGATTAGGCCAAACACTTACCTCGACTCCAAGAATACAAATCAAGCCTCTAGCACCGCTTTTCCTTTTGATCCCGACTCCAAAACAATCATATCTATAAATAATCGACTCAATAATATCAATAAATGCCAAACAATTCAATTTCAATGCTTAAATATAGATTTCCCATCATTCTTCCAAAAATTCCAACATCCGACCCTGGAACTGCTTGGTCCAAACACGAGGTTTAGACCAAAATCCGATCACCCATTTCCCCACGAGCGTGAAGATACAACTTGTTTTTAAATCTGACCCCAAAACGAGGTTGAATTTCCAAAAATTCGAAAAGCCCTAACTCTACCCAAATCCCCAATTTCTACCCTTAAATTCCCTATTTTTAGGCCTAGAATCTAATATTAGTTGATGAAAATGGAAGAAAATGGAGTTAATAACACTTACCTATGAATCTATGGAGGAAAAGCTCTTCAAAAATTGCCTAAGGGGTGTGGGAAGAAGGAGGGTTGTGAAATATGGTGAAAATCCCGTAAGAATTCTGTTTTGGGTCTTTAAAAAAATCACTAGGCAAATACACTATGCGTTCGTGACCCCTTGGCCGCGTTCGCACAGTGTTAGCAAGACTGACCTATGCATTTGCGTTCTAAGGGCCGCGTTCTCACATGCCTAGCACTACCCAGCCCCCCAGAACCTCTTTATGCCTGTGCGTTCACATCTCTACCCCCGCGTTCGCACAGTGTTCCCCAGCTACCCCTCCGCGTTCGCACCTATTATGGTGCGTTCGCACTGAATAAATTTCACCCTGATCCCCTGACCCCACTTTACCATGTGCGTTCGCACTCCCTTGAGTGTGTTCGCATAGGGTATTTACCTGTACACCAGAAAACAACAATTACACCAGATTTTCTAAGGCAATTTGCACTCCGACGCCTACCTGAAACTCACTCGAGCCCTCGGGGTTCAAAACCAAATACACATACAACCTCATAAATATCCTACGGACTTATTCAAGTAATTAAACCACCCAAATAACATCATAAACATCGAATTAAACCTCAAAATCTATAGAAATTCTCAAAACTTCATAAACTTCAAATTTTTCCATCTTTGATCCGAAACACGTCAAACCAAGTCAATTTCTTACCAAATTTTACAAATAACACATAATAATCATATTGAACCTGTTAGGGGCTCCGGAACCATAATACGGGCCCGATAACACAGGTTTCACATCAAATTCCATTTTCAAAAGCCTTTATATTTTTACGAAAATAATTTTCTTTAAAAATTCATTTCTCGGACTTGGGACCTCGGAATTTGATTCCGAGCATATGCCCAAGTCCCATATTTTCCTACAGACCCTCCAGGACCGTCAAATCATGGGTCCGGGTCCGTTTACCAAAAATATTGACTAAAGTCAACTTTATTCCAATTTCAACAAAAAAATATTATTTTTATCAATTTTTCACATAACGGCTTCCGAGTTACACGGCCGGGCTATGCACGCAAATCGAGGTGAGATATAAGAGGCTTTCATGGCCTCGGAACACAAATTTAGCTAAAATTACACGGGATGACCTTTTGGGTCATCACATATCATCTAAGAGTATACCTTTATTTTTGTTCGGTTCCTGTGTATTATGCTGGAAATGGTACTTATCAAGCGATATAATCCAGTGTATTATAATGAAAAAGTGTAAAATAGCGAAAATTTTGTGTCTAGAACAATTTGCTAGAATTAAATACTTAAAATTTTTGCTTCCTGGATGTATATCATCTAAGAGTATATACTCCAGTTTTTTATACTGGATGTAAAACGGTGGAAAATTTGTATCTAGAACAATTTGCTGGAACGAAGTAATTTAAAATTTTGCTTCATGTATATTATACTGGAGATATATCATGTGAAACCATATTATCCAGTATTATATATTGGATTTGTACAATCCGTTTTGTTTTGCTAGATTTGAGCGATTTATTGATTGAAATAAAGTTATAAGGATTGGAGTTTATATTTTTTATGGTGTGTTTTATGTATAATAAGTTAGATTTCATAATTTTTGTTGATGGTATTCTAGAATAATTAGGTGGAGTTTTTATTTTTGTTTAGTTCGTGTATATTATGCTGGAAACACTGGTTATCAAGTGATATAATCCAGTAAATTATAATGAAACAATGTAAAACAGTGAAAAAGTTTATATCTGGAACAATTGACTGGAATTAAATAATTTAAAATTTCTATTCTTGTATATTATGTTGGAGATATATCATGTTAAAGCATATATTCCAGTATATTATATTGGATGTGTACAATCCAGTTTTCTTTTGCTATATTTGAGAGATTTATTGATTGAAATAAAGTTATAAGGGTTGGAGTTTATATTTTTTATGGTGTGTTTTTATGTAAATAAGTTAGATTTCATAATTTTTGTTGATGGTATTCTAGAATAATTAGCTGGAGTTTTTATTTTTGTTTAGTTCGTGTGTATTATGCTGGAAATGGTACTTATCAAGCGATATAATCCAGTATATTATAATGGAACAGTGTAAAATAGCGGAAATTTTGTATCTACAACAATTTGCTAGAATTAAATACTTAAAAAATTTTCTTCCGGTAAATTATGCTGGAGGTATATTATCTAAGAGTATATACTCCAGTTTTTTATGCTGGATGTGTACAATCAGTTTTTTTTTCAGATTTCAGCAATTTATTGATTGAAATAAATATATAAGTGTCACGACCCCAAAACCAACCCGGTCGTGATGGAGCCCATCATGGAACTAGGTCAGCCGACACATTCTCAAAACAGTTCAACATTTCATTAAAAACTTAATAACAACCTTTTTCAACTGAAATTCCATATAAGATATAAAATTGAAAATCAAAATGCGGAAAATAAAAGCCCAACCTCGGGTGTCACTAAGTCATGAGCAATACTACAATTGTTCCGAAACATAACAAGACCAAGATAGTCCGAAAGTGTCCAAAATATACTAGAAGGAAGATAAAGAAGGAGAAAGGCGGGACTGCGAACGTCAGACAGCTACCTCGCTATCTCCGATGAAATCTGCGCCTGGAATAGTCAACAGCCGCTACCGTGGCCTAAGATACCTGGATCTACACACAAGATGCAGGGGGTCACGTGAGTACACCGAATCAGTAAGTAACAAGTCCAACCTATGGACTGATAGGTAGTGACGAACTCAACCTCATCAAAGATAACAGAAATAACGTACGGAAACGTAGGCATGCTTTTAGTTAAGTAAACAGCTCAAACAGTAAAAACAGAGCAGGTATGAACAAGGTAAAGAAGTGTAACTATGCTACATCTACATGCCAATGCACATGATGTATAAAATGCACCATGCTGAGTGCCTCATGTGCCCACAATCTCAAATGCTCGTCCACTCAGTACTGTATATGGCTCATACGGCCTAGGGAAGATCCATCCTGTCACAACCCAAATCTCTCTCCATTGGGTATCGTGATGGCACCTAGTCTTAGGGACTAGGTAAACCTAACAATAATAAAGGAAAATCCAACCGTCTCGATATAGAATCTTGACAAAATTTACATTTTTCCCAAAACCGGTAATACAAGTCATAAGCTCTACGAATTTTCTCTACAACTCCTAAATAAATCTGTTTAGAAATAGTAAGAGCAGCTGAATAAAAAATAGGAAGGTGACTCTGAAGCCTGCGAGCGCAACAACAGGTTACCCTGAGTCTCCTTGGCAATGATCCGCGCAGCTACTAACAACAATTGCCTGGATCTGCACACCAAAATTGCGCAGAAGTGTAGTATGAGCACACCACAGCGGTGCCCAGTAAGTATCAAGACTAACCTCGGTGAAGTAGTGACGAGGACTAGTCAAGTAACAAGCATCCATATAGAAATGACCGAACATAATATCTATCTAAAGACTTTTTGACATAATTAACAACATGACAATATAATGCGGAAGAAATTACCGAATAATAAATCAACAGAACAACATAATAGTACACAGAAGAATGAACAGAAATACGAGTCAAAATCGGAAATCACCACAAAATAAAAACACTGCTAACTCAGCACCGCGCCAGTTTGTTCACATCAGGCCTTAGCCAATAAATCTAATAAATTGGTGAAAACTTTTAACCGCAGCTTATATTAAAGCTTTTAAAGATATAATCATTTCAGGATAGAACAATTTTCCTTGAAACATACTTTCTCCGACTATATATATATATATATATATATATATATATATATATATATATATATAT
>ML381481.1:0-62639 GCA_005239525.1 Nicotiana knightiana
TGGATGCAGGACTATATCATCATGATAAACACCATCGCAATGACACAATCACTATGCATGAAACACATTATCAGCTAAGAATACTTCAATCTTACTCTTCTCTTTTCATGGGACTAAGCACTGTCCCGAACCTTGCATGAGGCTAAGATTGCCTCTCCACTTACATAAGGCTAAACACTACCTTCTCTTTGCATGATGCTAATCCCTGCCTACCTATTTGCATAAGACTAAGCAGTGCCTTCTCTTTGCATGAGGCTATGCCCTGCCTCCCTATTTGCATAAGGCTAAGCACTGCCTCCATTTGCATAAAGCTAAGCCCTGCCTCTCCACTTGCATAAGGCTAAGCACTGCCTTCTCTTTGCATGAGGCTAAGCCTCGCCTCTCCACTCACATAAGGCTAAGCACTGGCTTCTCTTTACATGGGACTAAGAATTGTCCTGAACCTTGCATGAGGCTAAGCCTTGCCTCCCTATTTGCATAAGGCTAAGCACTGCCTTCTCTTTGCATGAGACTAAGCTCTATCTCAATCATGCATGAGGCTGAGCCCCGCCTCCCATTTGCATAAGGCTAAGCACTGCCTTCTCTTTTCATGAGACTAAGCTCTGTCTCAATCATGCATGAGGCTAAGCCCTGCCTCCCATTTGCATAAGGCTAAGCATTGCCTTCTCTTTGCATGAGACTAAGCTCTGTCTCAATCCTTCATGAGGGTAAACCCTTCCTCCCATTTTCATAAGGCTAATCACTAACTTCTCTTTGCAAGGGACTAAGAACTGTCTCGAACCTTGTATGAGGCTAATACATGCCTCTCAACTTGAATAAGGCTAAGCACCGCCTTCTCTCTCCATGGGACTAAGCACTATCCCGAAGCTTTGCATGAGGCTAAGCCCTGCCTCCCTATTTGCATAAGGCTAAGCACTTCCTTCTCTTTGCATGGGACTAAGCACTGTCCCGAATCTCGCACGAGACTAAGCATTGTCTCTCTTGCATCGGGCTAAGCTCTACCCTCAACTTCAGACAAGATTAAGCTCTGTCTTGTTGCCTCTAGCATCATGTCTCTGCACCTCATAGGCTGAAATATAGCCAACTTGTCCGAAGGCATCATAGTTTGAAGGCACCATCCTCATAGCCGGAAGACATCATGCCATGGCCTGAGGATCTCTCAAACTTTCACATCATTATTCAAAGGCGTCATAGTTCGGAGGCACCATCTTCATGGCCCGAGAACATCATTTCATGGCATGCGAATCCCTTACCGCACAACCCATTGCCCGAGACATCATGGTCTAAGGATGTCTTCCTCACCGTCCAAAGATAGTTTTCATGGTCTGGAGGGAATTTGCATAATGTCTAAATTTACGCAAATTTATACATATATTCTCGCAATATATCTTTTATAGATTTTCAGGTGACCCGGTAAGTAACTATTATCCAATACGAGCAATCCCTCTCCAGTTCCTTCAAATTATTTCAAACCTGACTGTTCACCATAACCGTTTCATCCTACTCGAAAAATTTTGTTCGTCCTTGTGACGACTCCATCGGTTTATTTCACTGATGGATCCAGAACTACACACAACCCGATTCCTGCAAAACCAGGGATATGTAGGCAGCTCGAAAATCGGAGTGCGGCCTATATCTCTCAAATCGCCTATTCGGTCAAAATTGGTCATCATATCTTTATCCGACAACTCATTCATCCTTTCCGATTAAAGAGGGGCAGCTGTTGATACCCAATTTTTCCCATATATATTTAAAAAAAATACATATATACTTCCAAAATAGTGCATGAGCATCAACCAATATTTTTCCATAATTTTCTGTAATTTTAAAGGATTTTAATTAATTTATTCCAGTATTTTATTATCTAAATAATTACTAATTTAATCAAAAATGATTTTATAATGATTTATCACTTAATTTTTATCATTTATATTCATATTCAGCTTTGATCATTTTATGTATAATAATTTTTACATCTTTAGGCTATAATTGCAATAACTTTGCAATAATAGCTCATATATGCATAATTACATTATTTTTACACAGAAAATGACTTTTTATATTTTTATAATATTGGGTAATTATTTTAAATCATTTTCATATACAAATATAATTGTTATCATTTATTAATTACTTTATTAATTTAAATGGGTATTTAAAACATAGCCCCTTTCCTAATTAATTTTCGGACCTACCCATCCCAATACCCTATCTAGCCCAATTACCCTAACCCATTACCCTCACCCAACTACCCATATCCATACCCGTCCAATAACCTTCCCCGCCTAAAACTCTAATCCTGGCCGTTGATCTCAGAAGATCAACGACCCTAAATCCTCCACCCTTTTTTAATTAACCAAACACCCTAAACCCTAAAACATTTCCCCCCACCCGCCGTGTTCTGATCCTCTCCTCTCCTCACCCTCTCAAACCCTCGACCTCCGTCACACTTTTCCTTTTGATTCATGGGATCTTCCCCTGATTCCCTGCCTTATTTGGCTTTGTTTCTTTACTGGCTACCCGATCTTGATGTTACTTAACCTATTTGCCTCAAAAGGCAAGTGTATTGCAAGAGACTCGAACCAGATCTGGTTCAAAGTCTCTCATATTTCGATTATTCCGTCTATGTTCATCCCAATACTTGTGAGTATGGATATTTTTGTATCTCTGGTTCAAACCAGATTTTGGTTCATTCTTGTTCGCTCTAATTATTTACTGAATCTGGATATTTTTAGTTAAATCCGTTACTTACCCTAGATTTAGGGTTCAGATCTGAAATGATTTTTTATTTTCTTCTTTGGTATTTCTTCGTTAATATTTCCATCTCTATATGTTATAGTCTTTTTGTTATTATTTTATGACCTATTTTATTTACCCTAAAACTAGGGTTTCGATTTCAACAGATTTTGCAAGAAATATTTTTAACCTTTAAACGTTTTCGTCTCTAGGTATCTATTAGGGTTTTCTTATTTATTTTTGACTGATTTTACTTATTATATGTCTTTGTATTTCTGCCTATTTTCTTAGGGTTCCAATTTTTAATTGTTCATTGTACTGTTTCTGGCTGTTTGCCTTTAACTCTGGCGATTATTTACTAATTGATTTTACTTACCAAAATTAGGGTTTGAAACTAGCCTTTTCATTAGTATTGGTGTTTTATTCGACTTACCTGTTCTTACATTATTTGGACCAGTATTTGATTGTTAACTTTGCCTACTTCCCTTAACCTTACTGGCCTGATTTTATGTTCTGCTTATTGAAGCCGACTTCTAAGTGATTTTGGAATAATTTCTTACCTTATTTAATCTCGTACTTGACTACTGATTGATTCCATATAAAGTTTTCCTTAAATTAAGTGGTATTACCATGACTTTATTCTATTCTGTCTTGTTAATTGATTTATGCCGACTTTAATTGTTTGTTAAGTTATTTTCATACCTTATTTGGGTAGGACTGCTTCATTACCTTATTTGTTTACTTCATTGAGTTCTATTTAAACCCCCTCGTTATTCCCTTTAGAAACTCTCGAACTCTCCTATCTCACAAAAAACTTAAGCTCTATTTGTTCTCTATTTCTGATTTCTACACTAAGTGGCTATTATTTGGCCGGCTGAAAGCCAAGGCCAAATTCTCTGGAACTTAACTACTATTGCATTCTTACTTGCTTTCTTCTCAACTGCTATACCCTAACTCTTGCTATTCTATTCTTTTTGCTTTATTCGACTAGTCTGTTTTAATCCTCAGCATAATTCTGCCTTTATATGATTACATGTTAACTTAAGACTAAGTCACTTCAAAATCATGTGAACCCTTTCTTAAGTTAGTTTTAATGTTCATTCTGTTTCTTTTTCTAAACTCTGCCAGATACTTTAAGCATGTAACGCAAAATATGTTTGTGGTTTAATTCATAGGTCTTGTCTGTTTTTGTCTCTATGTTTATGCCATAATTGTTTTAAATACTATCATGAGTATTAAATATCATCCTGTTTGACTATGTGCTGAACATGAACATTGTTTGCTTCTTGGTGCAGTCAGGCTGCAACTCTATGTTCTGAACATTCCTTCTTCTGAAAATTGTACTATTTTAAAACTTGCCCCCGACCCTTTATGCACTGGTTTTCAAACTCCTACTCTTAGTCATTTAGGTTCTCACCACCCCTAGTGGGCACTACCTAGGGTCCTTGAGACTCCTTTGAACTCTGACACATTGGGGCTGATCTTCCAACCTTTTATAAGTTATCTTTTTGAATGTGGTTCTGGTGTGAGCATTGCCTGGGGTCCCTGAGGTCCTTGGGAACTTTGACACACTGGAAGCCTGATTTTAATGTACCATGGATGGATCACTACTATGCTCCCAAGATGTTATGTTTGAATGCCTGGTTCCCAGGTTTAGATTGGGCCTATGAAGGCTCCCTATAGNGGTTTTGATTCTGTATTTTCACATTTGCATACTAGAGATCCGACTTATAGGATTTTCCGTTTAATTCTGCATTAGAAATCCTGTTCTACCAAACGTGCATTATTGACCATGTCTATTGGATCTTTGTTTGTTTGAGTTGATTATCTGGCAATCTGTTTAATTCCTGTCGAGATACAATTAATAGGTATCATGTCTATAGGAAATAAAAATTATTTTCAACCTAGAGATCATGCATATAGGATTTGAAGCTAATAGATATCATGCCTATAGGGTGAAATCAATTTCAAACTTAGAAATCATGCCTATAGGGGTTTAAATCAATTCAACAATTAGAAATAATGCCTATAGGGGTTTAAATCATTCAGCAATTAGAAAGTATGCCTATTGGATTTTTAAAAGGAATAAAAACATTTCTTTATGAATTAAAATTAGTACTACACTTAGAAACCATGTTTATAGGTCTGTAATTAATAGACTCCTAGAAATCATGCCTAAAGGATTCTGTTAATCAATTCTAAATTCGACCGATTCTGGCCATCACTTAGGCAATCTGTAAGACTTAATAATTATCCTGGGCATAAAATTGTGACATATTGCTGCCTGGAAGTGCCCAGATTCATGCCGAATAAAATCAGTAGGCAAACAAATAGATCCCAATGCTAGCCTTAATAAAACTGCCTTTATATTTAGTTTCTGCTCATATAGATATCCTGCCTATATGATTCTAAAATTAACGAAGTTTGATGATTCAATTGCGTGCTTTTGTTGTTTATGTGTGGAGGTCAATGTGAGCCCTTATTTGTTTATTTGAAAGTCATATTTGTCTTTTGTTTGTCACCTAGATTTCTCATTTTAAGTAACATAGATTGTTCAAGAACCATCCTAAATAGAGGTCCTAACACCACCAGGGCCATAGTTAAGGGACAGGTAGTGCACGGATAAGGAACGAGCTAAAAGCTACTAGAACGCCTAGGTAACAACTGAAAGATAGTAATTGGGTAGCAAGGAGATGATAGCCCGTACGCTAATGCTATGAGTAACACCCCAACTTGGGGAAGTTACAAAGTATTGCATGGAATGATCCTAAAGGCTAAAAAACCTAGGACCCCATTTAATCATGTTTAAAGTAACTTGTAATGTCCAAATTGTTTTCTTCTCCCTTTAGACTAATTCACTTAATTTAAGTTCAGCTGGGACCCACCGTTGTGGACCTCGAGGGGTGCCTAACACCTTACCCGATCTCTGGTGATGTAAACAGGTTCTATGACTTAATTGCTCTAGGTTCCTAATGCACCTTAATCCGTTAGGTGGCGACTCTATCAATTCATTACCCTCTCAAAAAGAGTTGTCCCAAAAATGTCGAAACCCGATTTCGCGACAAAAAAGGGGACGCGACAAGGTTTAGCCTCATGAAAATAGGAGAGAATGCTTAGTCTCATGCAAAGAAAGGCCATGCTTAGCCTTATGTAGTTAGGAAGCATGGCTTAACCTCATGCAAAGAAAATGATGAGTGGTAGTAAAGTATTTCTTAGCTGGAGGTGCTTGTGATATATAATTGGCTATCTTGAAGGTAGTGACTTCATGTGTCTGCAAATATCATTGTCTTATTATGCCTGCATCCAAAGAAAAATTGTGAGTTTTGTGGGGGAAGTTTTGTTCGTGCTTTTGTCTTCTTCTTTGCTTGTGCTCCAGTCTTGAGGTCCTGTTTGAGTTACCCTGGGCAACATCTAGCGGTTTATAAAATAATGTTTTTGAGAAAATATGCGTGCATTTGATGAATGTAGTTATTTTTAAAGATATAGTAGTATGCAATAACAAGAAAGCTAGATGAACCAATGACTGTGAAATATTTTAGAGACATTGTAACTTTCTTGCTTTAGAATTTTGAGGAGGATCCTCAAAATTCTGCCCCAGTTAACAGCAATTCTTTGACGGTTCGGCATATGATGAAGTTGGTTGGACTTGCTTCAGAATTTTGAGGGTCCTCCTCAAAATTCTGCCCCAGTTTCTGACCATGGAAAATAAATATTTTATTGAGATGTGACCGAACCCACAGGGCTGCCTACGTATCCCCTCTTAAACAGGAATCATGGCAAGCGTAGTTCAGTTACATCAGATGAAGAACTATAAACAATCTAAACATAGTATCTTTTGACTGCGTCTGAGTTGATAGGTTTTGGCCAAACTTCTCCATCCATTTATGCAAGTATGAGTGCTCCTCCTGTTAGTACTCTATGAACCATGTAGGGTCCTTTCCAATTGGGTGAAAATTTCCCTTTGGATTCATTTCGACGCGGGAAGATCCGTTTCAGCACCAGTTGCCCCGGTGTGAATTCTCTAGGCCTGACCCTTTTGTTGAAGGCTCTAGGCATTCTCTTCTGGTAAAGTTGACCGACACACCGCTTTCATTCTTTTCCTGTCAATGAGAGCCAGTTATTCATAATGACTTTGTATCCATTCCGCATCACTGAGTTTGACCTCTTGTATGATTCTCAAAGAAGGAATTTCTACTTCGGCAGGAATAACAACTCAGTACCATAGACCAGAAAATAGGGAGTTACCCCGGTTGATGTGCGAACTGTGGTACGATATCAAAGTAGAGCAAATGGTAATTTCTCGTGCCATTGTTTGGTATTATCTACCATCTTCCTCGATATCTTCTTGATGTTCTTGTTGGCGGCTTCTACATCTCCATTCATTGCGTCCTGTATGTTGTGGAATTCTTATGCTTGATCTTGAAGGTTTCACACATGGATCTCAGTAAATTACTATTGAGGTTTGCAGCGTTGTCGGTGATGATTAATTCCGGTACCCCGAATCGACAAACAATACGACCCTTAACAAAATCTGTGACGACCTTCTTAGTTACAGCCTTGTAAGATACGACTTCAACCCATTTTGTGAAATAGTCTATGGACACTAGAATGAAATTGTGCCCATTTGAAGCGGCGGGTTTGATTGGACCAATGACATCCATCCCCCAAGCGGAGAAAGGCCAAGGTACACTTGTTGCATTGAGTTCATTGGGTGGCACTCGTATAATATCCGCATGTACCTGGCAGTGATGGCACTTTTGGACATGCCTGATGTAGTCAGTTTCCATAGTCATCCAAAAATATCCTACTCTTAATATCTTCTTATCTAAAACAAAGCCATTCATGTGTGGACCGCAAGTTCCGGCATGTATCTCTTCAAGCAGTTTGGATGTTTCCTTGGCGTCGATATGCTGTAATAACCCTTGATCTGGAGTCCTTCTATACAGAATTCCTCCGCTTTGGAAAAAGTTATTGGATAATCTTCAGAGTGTGCATTTCTGATTATGACATGCGTGCTCCGGGTACTCTTCTTTTTCCAAGTATTCTTTGATGTCATGGAACCATGGGTTCCCATCAGTTTCTTCTTAAACGTGAGCACAATAAGCTGGCTTATTATGAATCTCTACTGGAATATGATCGATGAAATTCTTGTCTGGGTGTTGTATCATGGAAGATAAAGTGGCTAATGCATCTCTGAACTCATTCTGGATTCTCGGAACATGTTTGAACTCTATCTTTGTGAATCTCTTCATCAATTATTGCACATAGTACAAATACGACAATATTTTGGTATTCTTTGTAGCCCATTCTCCTAGAACCTGATGTACCAAAAGGTCCGAATCACTAATTACCAGCAATTCCTAATGTTCATGTCAATGGCCAACTTGAGCCCCAAGATGCAAGCCTCATATTCTACCATATTGTTGGTACATGGAAATCTGAGTTTTGCGGATACCAGATAGTGTTGACCCGTCTCTGATACCAAAACTTCTCCAATACCCACTCCTTTGAAATTTTCAGCCCCATCGAAGAACATTCTCCAACCGTCATATGTTTCAGTAATATCTTCTTCTACAATGATACTTATTCATCAGGAAAGTAAGTTTTCGGTGGTTCGTATTCTCCTCCTACATGATTTTCTTCCAGATGATCCGCCAGTGCTTGTCCCTCGATCACTTTCTGAGTTACATAGATGATTTCAAACTCACTCAGTAGTATCAACCATTTTTCCAGCTTCCCCGTAAGCATGGGTTTCTGGAAAATATATTTTAGAGGATCCATCCTTGATATGAGATACGTGGTGTAGACACAGAAATAGTGCCTCAATTTTTGAGCTATCCATGTCAGATCACAACAGGTGCGTTCTAGAAAGGAATACCGTGCTTCGTTGGGTGTGAACTTCTTACTCAGATAGTATATGGCATGTTCCTTCCTTCCTGTCCCATCGTGTTGTCCCAAGACACAACTGAAAGCCCTATCCAGCACAGATAAATAGAGTAGCAGAGGTCTCCCAGGTTCCGGCGGGACCAGGACTGGTGGTGTGGACAAATATTCCTTGATTTTGTCAAAGGCTTTCTGGCATTTCCCAGTCCAGCTTGTTGCTGCATCCTTCTTCAACATTTTTAAAATTGGTTCATAGATCACGGTTGATTGTGCTATGAAACGGCTTATGTAATTGAGACGCCCTATGAAACTCATCACATCTTTCTTGTTCTTTGGAGGTGGCAAGTCATTGATAACTTTGACATTTAACGGGTCTAACTCAATTCCTCGGCGATTGATGATGAACCCTAACAACTTTCCAGCAGGGAACCCAAAGGAAAATGTTGCGGGGTTCAGTTTCAAATTATACCTTCAAAGTCGATCAATGAATTTCCTCAAGTCTGCTATGTGATCTGTACCCTGCTTGGATTTGACGATGACGTCATCCACATACACTTCTATATCCTTGTGTATCATGTCGTGGAAAATGGTTGTCATGGCCCTCATATAAGTGGCTCCAGCATTATAAAGACCAAATGACATCATTTTTTATCAATATACTCCCCATGGTGAAATAAAGGCTATCTTTTCGGCATCCTCTTCATCCATACAGATTTGATGATACCCCACGAAGAAATCCACAAAGGACTGGAGTTCATGCTTGGCACAGTTGTCGATCAATATGTGTATATTGGGCAACGAGAAATCATCTTTGGGACTTGCTCTGTTTAAATACTAATTCGAGCACATATTCTAGCTTTCCCATCCTTCTTTGGAACTGGCATGCTGTTAGCCAACCAGTTTGGATATTCAACCACCCTGAGAACCTTAGCTTTGATCTGCTTGGTGACTTCTGCTTTTATTTTCAAACTCATATCTGGCTTGAACTTTCTGAGCTTCTGCTTTACAGGTGGACACATAGGGTTGGTCGGTAGCTTATGAGTCACTATAGACGTGCTCAGACTGGTCATATAATTATAGGATCATGCAAAAATATCCTCGAATCTTTCAAAAATTAGATGTATTCTTCTTTTTCTAACGGCGATAGGTGAATGCTTAGACGAATTTCCTTGACTGTTTCAGAGTCTCCCAAATTGACTATTTCAGTTTCGTCCAAATTGGACTTAGGAATATTTTAAAACATTTCCACTTCTCTGACGATCTCCTCGGGTATTATATATTCTTCCAAATCCTCTGAATCACTATCCTTATGTTGCGTTGTCTCATTACATGTCACAGTCGTAGGTTCATCAGGGTAAGTAATAAGAACGTTGTAGAGAGAAAAATGTAAAAGATAATAATAAATACTAAAACAACAATCCATTGATAAATATTAAAACATCAAACACATGCAGTTTAGTGATCCGAACAATTATTCAAAATGAAAACGTTTAAAACAAAATACTGAAAAATATCTTAAATGCCCATAAAATTATTTTCAAAATAAATGATGCTAATTACCAGGCTACCCAGGAACTCGACGGGCCCTTGATGGTGCAGCAGTCCAATTCCTGAGAACAACGCCCTTCTCTATTGTTTGAATAATAAGGCCTTCCTCCTCCTCCTCCTTCTCCTTCTCCTCCTCAATTACCGCACTTATGGCTGTTCATTTGGATCGGATATCCGAAATCCGAACCGATCCATTCAATTTCAGATTTCGGATTTTGGATTGGATTGGATCGGATTTCGGATTGTGTTTATTAAAATTTTGAATTTCGGATCGAATTCGGATTGCTATATTTTAATATGATCCTATTCGAAATCCAAAATTATTAGGCAATGTGTAAATACTACACTTTAATTTCGGATAGTCAGTACTTCTTTTACATCTTCCTCCAAGTTATTACCTTTACAATTGCTAGATTTAGCTATATTGGCACCATAGTACTCTCATAATTATATAAACATGATTTTTCTTAATGCATTGCCTCTTTTACAAAGAAAATATACATATGAGTTTGCAACTTTGAGGCATAATAATGATCCGAAGTCCGATCCAATCCAAACATTATTCGGATCAGATTTGGATTGCATTTTCTAGAATTTGAAATCTGAAATCCGAAATCAGAATCCGAAATGTGCTAAATTCGATCCAATCCAATCCGTGCACGACCCTAACCGCACTGCAGTCCATGTCTTCATCGTCCAGGAACAGATTCCTTATGCCACCTAGGACTTCATCTTCTTCGGACCCCCACATCATGCCAGCTTGATGAAAAATGTGGTACTGGTTTCTCTAGAGGGTAATAAGGACCAATCCATGGCGGCGACCAATTGTTATACTCGTGCCAGGTGTATTCATACCCAAGCCCAAAAGTTGTGCCGTGACGCTTTGGCTGTATTGGTTTGGTGGTACCCTGGAGATTCTTACCGAGACCCTTGCCTGGTTCATACCCTGTCCATGCAAATATGCTTTCTATCTTTCTGCTCCACCATTTATCTTTCTCAATAGTGTTGACACGCTCGATGCGATGGTATGTTTCTCCACCCAACTTCCTTCTATTCTCGACGACCGACACAATCTGATTGGTATAAATGGGATTATTTGCATCCCCATAGATGATCACTTCCTGATGGTTCCACTCAAACTTCACGGCCCGATGTAGAGTAGAAGCTATGGCCCCAACGACATGTATCCAAGGTCGTCTCAACAACAAATTGTATGTAGCAGATATATCTAACACTTGAAACTCGACATAGAACCAGGTCGGGCCCATCGGTAGGCAGAGGTTGGTCTCCCCAATTGTGGCCCTTTGAGACCCATCGAATGGTTTCACATTCATACTCCCTACTCATATCTCATTGATAAGTAGGGATTTTGACCTCTTATTTGCTCTCTTTTAGTTGTGTTTTAGGTCGAAAATTCTTAACGGTATTCCCAAAAAATAATGAAATGCGATTGCTTACATGAATGTTGCAATATGAGATAAATGAATCAAAATCAGCTCACAAAGGAGTCAAAAGTGATCAAGAACCAAAATAGGGCATAAAGGCTAACTATGCGGACTGCATAATTCTAGTGTGGTCGTATAAGGAAGGTTCAGAGAGTTGGAATTGTGCAAGTCAAGTGGTGCGGACCGCACAAATATTGTGCGGACGCAAAAGCCTATGTGCGGCAACACTCAATATTATGCGGACCGCAATAAAGATTCAGAGAGCTAGCATTTTGGAAAAATGAAGAAGTGCAGATCGCAACATTTTTATGCGGCCGCACTCAGAACTGTGCGGTCCGCAAAAACCCAGAAAAAGTCAAAGCTCAAGTTAAAGGAATGCAGACCGCACCATAATTATGGGGCCACATAAGCAAGTGTACGACCGCATACAACCTCCGCAGGGGCATTTTTGTCTGATATTTTCAGCTTAATATAAATAGAACTTATTGTCATTTTTAGGTTAAGTTATGTTTTAGAGGAGCACCTGTTTCATTTTTCTTTACTGGTTTTGGTAACTTTGTACTAGATTTGTCTCTAAACATTAGATTTTCATCCCATAATCTAATATTATGGATTCTATCTTCAATTCTTCTTTAATTTCTGCAATTTCCATGAGTAGCTAAACCCATAGCTAGGGTTATGACCCAACCCTAATGTGGGTATTTAATGGGTGTTTGATTTAGCGCTTGTTAGTGATATTTAGCCTAGTTCTTGATATAACTCAAGAATTAATGGTTGCAAACATTTATTCATGCCTAAATGACTTAGCCTCTACTTAAGAAAGAGGGACTAAGTCTAGGAAAACTTGGTTAACAAGGAATTGGAGTGAACTCAAGAAATTGATAGCCCCAATTAAAGGGTTAAACCTAGAGATAGTAATACCCAACTTGAGCTAATATCACTTGAATTGTGCAAATACCCATTTGGACTTGAGAAAGCCAAATTGGGAAAATCACTCAAACTACCGAGAGGTATAATGTGAGTACCCGATTGTGATAGCTATATTATGATCCCAACTAATCAAGCTTGCCCTGGAAATTACAACCCATTAGATAACCACCTAGGTAGAAGTCACGACCCTAGTCCCTTTAATCATTTAAAAAACCCAAAACAAAAATATTGTCCTTAGTTTTATTAATTGCAATCAATAGAGTAAAAATAGAAGTAGAACACCAACCAAGTTTTTGGAAGTGCAATTAGAGCCAAAACTCGCAACTCACATAGATATACACCTAATCCCCTTTGTCAACCCCTTGTGGATTCGATCCTGACCTTAGTTAGGTATATTATTGCAGTGACTGCCTCTCTACTAAATAGTAGTGTGGATTTGTCCGCGATCAAATTTTGGTGTCATTTCCGGGGAGTTAACGGAGTTAGCTATATATCTAAGTATTTGTTGGTTTTGTCTTTCTTTCCTTCCGTTTCACTAATTTTTTTTGTCAATTGCTTTTAGGTATGAAATGGCCCTTAACAAAGAGCCCCTCGGAAATATACCATTGGGGGAGGAGGTAGAAGATGAGAATGTGGATGAGGTTCATCTCGAGCCTCAAGTACAAAGGAGAGGTTGACCGCCTCATGATAATGTTCCAAACCCTACCCCACCTCCACTAAGAGCAACACACCGGGTGTTGCCCAATGAAGGCTATGCAAGTGCAATAGTCTCGCCCCGGATTAGGGCGGGCAACTTTCAAATAACCAATGTCATGCTTACACTTCTTGAGCAGCGGGGTTTCTTCACCGTTTCTCAACACCAAAATGTCTGCAAGCATCTAAAAGGTTTTGTTGATACATGTTGGGGGAGCAAGCAAACGAATGTCTCCGAGGACGTATTGAAGTTAAGGCTATTTCCCTTTTCTCTAGGGGAAAGGCTTTGGACTGGCTAGAGAGATTGCCCAACCATTCCATCCACACTTGGGATGAGTTGGCCGAGAAGTTCATTGCAAAATTCTTTTCTCCGGGGCACATGTCTACTCTAAGAGATGAAATTTTGGCTTTCAAACAAGAGCCAAACGAGCCATTGCACGAGATTTGGAAAAGTTATTGTACCATGGTCAAGGAATGCCCAAACAACGATATGACCGAGGCCATGATCCAACAAACATAATATAGGGGGATCGACACAACTAATTAGTGTGTGGTAAATCAACTCACCGAGGGTAACTTCATGAACACGCCTTATTCTGAAGCTTGTGGAATATTGTATGAGATGGAGGATACCTCTTCGGCATGGAAAAGTAGTGTCCATATTCCTGAGGGTGACCCTAATGTTATCCACCTACACAAGGAGCTACATGATCATAGGCAAGCCATTGCTGAGTTGACAACCAGCATGAACCAATTGGCCAAGGCTCAACTTCAACAGGTTCAAGGGCCAAAATAGATGAATGCTATGGAAGGGGTGAACATGATGGTTAACAAGAGATGCAACAAGGTTAACAAGTACAAAACCATCCGGAACAATTTGAGCAAAGTAATAGTGGGTTTAGTCAAGATGATGCATATGATGAGCAAGATGAAGAGGTTCAATATGTCAAAAATTATCAGGGTCAAAGAAGAAATGCTCCAAATCAACAACAATAGAGATCCCAGGGAAACCAAGGAAATTTGAACAACCAAGGTCAACAAGGAAACTGGAGTGGTGGCAACAACAACAACCAAGGCAATTGAGGGCACAATAACAATCAAAATTGAGGTAATCAAGGTAATCAAAGCAATTGAGGAGGAAATAATCAACGCAATTAGGGTGGAAACAATCAAAGTAATTGGGGAGGCAATAATAATCAAGGGGGTTGGAACAAAAGCAATCAAGGAAATCAAGGTTCGGGCTTCCAAAGGCTCCCGATGTATCAAAAACCGAACAACCCACCTCCATATCCATCACAGGGTCCTAGAGTTCTTCCAATAATGTAATGGGACAGATTGAAAACATGTTTAAGCAAATGATGGAAAAAATGCCGACTCCAATGCTCAATTAGCCTCCCACAACACTTCTGTCCGCAACTTAGAGGTTCAACTTGGCCAAATTTCTCAAGCTTTAAATACTCGCCCTAAGGGGGCACTACCTAGTGACACGGTGGTGAACCCGAGGAGTGGGAACAATATGGGACATGCAATGTCCGTGACAAAAGAAGTGGGAGAGGTGGAGTTTCTAGTACCTTAAATTAAAGAAGAAATGTGAATGATGACGTGTTGATGCAAGATGATGATATGCCAAGCAATGGAGTGCAAGCTAATGAAGAAGTGAGGATAGACATTGATGAAAGTGTGGAGGAGACACAAGATGATGTGAACCTATCTAGGGAACATGTAATAGACATACCGGATCCGGTAGTGCCAAAGGCCAAGGCTCCCTTGCCAAGGCCTCCTCCTCTAATCCTCAAAGAATCGCAAAGCTAAACAATGAGAATAAATTCAAGAAATTCATTGATATGATGAAAAGTTTGTCCATAAATGTGACATTGGTTGAAGCCTTAGAACAAATGCCGGGATATGCCAAGTTCATGAAGGATTTCGTAATAAAGAAGAGATCAATGAACTGTGAAACGATCAAAATGACACATCAAGTGAGTACCATTGTGCATTCCATGGATCAAAAGCTGGAAGACCTCGGTGCTTTTACAATCCCGTGCACTATTGGGAGTGCCAATTTCACCAAAGCTTTGTGTCACTTGGGGGAAAGCATCAACTTGATGCTCTATTCTGTGTTCAAAACATTAGGGATTGGGCAACCAAGAACCACATCCATAAGGTTGCAAATGGTGGACTGGACAATGAAGAGGCCATTGGGGATAATTGATGATGTGTTGGTTTGGGTCGACAAGTTCATCATTCCCGCAGATTTTCTGATACTTGACTGTGATGTTGACTATGAGGTGCCAATCATTTTGGGGATTCCTTTCCTAGATATAGGGAAGGCCTTAATTGATGTGGAGTCTAGTGAGCTCACCTTCCGGGTGGGCGATGCAAAAGTTGTGTTCCATGTTTGTAAATCAATGAGGCAGCCTAAAAGCAACGAAGCGTGTTCGTTCGTGGATCTTGTGACCGAAGTAATTGTTGATGACACATGTGTTGTGATAAATGTTGAAGACACCTTGGAAGCTGTGTTATTGAATCATGCTGAAGATGAGAAGGAAGGCTTTGTAGAATGTGCAATGATTTGCAAGGAATGGGTTCATATACGTATGGGCCCCGAAAACTTTCCTTGGACCTTGAAAACCGGAAGACTCCACTAACATAGCCCTCAATCGAGGAGCCTCCCATATTAGAGTTAAAGCCCTTACCTTCACACCTCAGGTATGAGTTTCTAGGCCCTTGTTCCACTTTACCTATTATTGTTTCCTCGTGCTTAACTAACGTGCAGGTAGATTCCACCTTTGTGGTGCTCCAAAGGAGAAAGAAAGAAATAGGTTGAACACTGGCTTATATTCGAGGTATAACCCCCGCCTTTTTCATGCACAAAATCATATTGGAGAAGGATGCCATACCCTTCGTGGAACATCAAAGAAGGTTGAATGAGTCCATGCAATAGGTAGTGAAAAAAGAGATCATCAAGTGGTTGGATACTGGGGTTATCTACCCCATTTCCGATAGTTCGTGGACCTCGCCGGTGCAATGTGTCCTAAAGAAAGGGGGCATGACTGTGATAACAAATGACAAAAATGAATTAATCCCCACAATAAGTGTCACCGGATGGATAGTGTGCATGGATTATAGGAAGCTGAACAAAGTTATACGTAAAGACCATTCTCCGCTTCCATTTCTTGATTAAATATTGGATAGGTTAGTCGAACATGCTTATTATTGCTTCTTGGATGATATTACGGATATAACCAGATTATTATTGAACCTGAAGAAAAAGAGAAGACCACTTTCACTTGTCTGTATGGCACTTTCACTTTCTCACGGATTCCATTCGGGTTATGCAATGCACCTGCAACTTTTCAGCGGTGTATGATGGCCATCTTCACCGATATGGTGGAGGAATTTCTTGAGGTTTTCATGGATGATTTCTCTATTGTGGGGGATTCGTTTGAATATTGCTTGGAGAACTTGGATAACGTATTGAAACGTTGTGAGGAAAGTAACTTGGTGCTTAATTGGGAGAAGTGTCACTTTATGGTCGAGGAAGGCATTGTACTCGACCACAAGATTTCCAAGAATGGTATTGAGGTTGATAAATCTATAATTGAAGTGATATCCAAACTCCCTCCCTCTACTTTCGTCAAGGGAGTGTGGAGTATTCTAGGTCATGCGGGTTTTACAACCAGTTCATCAAGGATTTCTCTAAGGTGGTAAACCCCTTGTGCAAACTCTTGGAGAAAGAACTCTTAGCCATTGTCTTTGCTATGGAAATGTTCTGCCCGTACATAATGGATACAAAGGTGATTGTTCACACCGACCACGCGGCACTTCGTTATTTGATGAGCAAGAAAGACTCTAAGGCTAGATTGATGCGGTGGGTACTTCTTCTACAAGAATTTGATCTTGACATCCAAGACAGTAGGGGGAGTGAAAACCAAGTGATGGACCACTTGTCTCGATTGGAGGAGGAGTGGAGGCCACATGATGGCCTTGAGATCAATGATTCATTCCCGGACGAACAACTCCTTTCCATTTTTATTATCAGGATGCATTGGTTTGCCGATGTGGCCAACTATCTTGTGAGCGGCATTGTCCCGAATGAGTTCTCTTTAAACCAAAGGAAGAAGCTCAAACGGGGCTGCCTGGACTACTATTGGGATGAGCCATATCTCTTCAAAATTTGCACTGATGGTGTTATCCGAAGATGTGTACCCGAAGAAGAACAATTGGGTATTCTTGAAGCTTGCCACTCTTCGCCATATGGTGGTCACCATGGTGGAGTGAGAACTGCTACAAAGGTGCTAAGGTGTGGATTTTATTGCCTACCCTTTACAAGGACGCTATCAAGCTCGTTAAGCATTGTGATAAATGTCAAAGGGCCGGTGGGATCTCCAAGAAAAATGAGATGCCTCTCACCAGCATCCTAGAGATTGATATTTTCGATGTGAGGGGCATCTATTTTATGGGTCCATCTGTGAGCTCATGTGGGAACACCTATATTCCGGTAGTTGTTGATTACGTGTCCAAATGGGTTGAAGTTGTGGCTTTGCCCAATAATGAAGCTCGGAGTGTGGTAGATTTCTTGAAGAAGAACATATTCACAAGGTTTGGTACTCCTAGGCCATCATTAGTGATGGGGGATCTCACTTTTACAACAAAGACTTCGACACTCTACTCATCAAGTATGGTGTCACTCACAAAGTGTCGATTCCCTATCACCCCCAAGCAAGTGGACAGGTTGAAGTCTCCGACCGGGAGATCAAGAGTATTTTGTCAAAGACTTTTAATGCAAATCGGACTGATTGGTCTAGGAAACTTGGCGGTGCTCCTTGGGCCTATAGAACAACTTAAAAACACCAATTGGTATGTCTCCATATCGGTTGGTTTTCGGGAAAGCTTGTCACCTTTCGGTGGAACTAGAGCATAAAGCCATGTAGGCGTTGAACAAATTGAACCTTGAGTGGGATGTAGCTGCAAATCTTCGGGTGGAGAAATTGAATGAAATTGATGAGTTTCGGTTCCATGCTTACTCAAGTTCTTCCTTGTATAAGGACAAGATGAAGTACCTCCATGATAAGTATATCCAGAACAAAGAATTCAAAGAAGGTGACCTTGTGCTTTTATTCAACTCTCGGTTGCGAATGTTTCCGAGAAAGCTGAAATCAAAGTGGAGTGGTTCTTTTAAAGTCGTACATGTGACACCTTTTGGTGCTCTATATCTGAAAAATAAGAATGGTGATGTGTTTAGAGTCAATGGGCACTGGGTGAAGCACTATCTTGGTAAGGTTGATGATGGCCACTTTGTGGCATTGCTCCATTTAAAGTGAATGATGGTAACAAGCGTCGTGACGCGATATTAAATCAGGCGCTTCTTGGGAGACAACCCATGTGTTTTTCTTTCTCTTGATTTTCCTTTTCAGATTAGGCATTGTTTTTGGCTAACTGGTTGTGAAGTGTATGAAGGAATATGGGCGTGCATTGCAGGAACTTTGCAAGGAAAAAATTGGCTAAGTGTTGAAACTGTGCAGACTGCACCACAATTATGCGGACCGCACAAGCACTTCGCGGCCGCACAATTCAGTGTGCGGTCGCACAACTGGGAGACAAAAATTGCAAGTTCTCTAAAGTTTGGCCTGACAAAATTCCTTTAGGATTTGCAGCTGCACACAAAATTTTGCGGACCGCATGAATTATGTGGCCGTAGCCATTTTTATGCGGACCGCATCACCATTTCAAGGAGCAGGTAAGGAGTGAAAACCACACCAAAATAGTGCGGCCGCACTCAAGTAAGTTAGTGGGCCAGCCAGGTCCACGTATAAATAGGACTGTTCTAAGCTTTTCACATTTTACAAACTTTGACCTTTGAAGACCAACCTAGTACAGTGCACTCCCTTTGCTCTCAATATTCTCTCATTTCATCAGGTGTTAATCTTATCTGCATAATCATTACTGGTATGTTAATTTCAATGCTTTAAATTCTTCTTTTTCTTTTTCTTTGTTTTAGTTTTTTTAGTCTAGGGTTAGCTTCATGCCTATATTGTCAATAGATAGTCAAATCTTGCTTAGCATCATGTGGGTAGTGTTTTAAATGCTAAATGAGGCCTGGGATAGTAGCTATTCATGCTTAATTGCTAAAAACCTTGCTTGATTAGTGAAAATCCCTATGTAAATCATAGTTGCGTGTTGGTGTTATTTGAATTATGTGGTCGCACAAACTTTTGTGCGGTCCGCACTAGGATATGCGGCCGCATATATTCTTGTGCAGTCCGCAGTACCCTAAGTTTAGGGAACTTTTGGTTGATGACATTGTGTGGCCACACTCAATTTTGTGCGGACCGCACTGGACTTGTGCGGCCGCACTCATTTTTGTACGGTCCGCACAAAGACAACTTCAGAGACCCCAGTAGTCTGAACCTGGGGCTGTGCGGCCGCACTCATTTTTGTGTGGTCCGCGCTAGGCATTATGCTGCCACATTAATTTTTTGTGTGCTCCGCACTGGGCAGTATGCGGCCGCACTCACTTTTGAGCGGTCCGCGCTGCCCACTTCTGAGACTGTTTACTGCACTTTGAATCCTGCTTCTATATACATTATGAGCTCCAATTCTAACTAATTTCTACTACCTATGTGTTGCACACAATGATTGGATCACGAGGTAGAGGAGATACTTCAAAAGGGAGGGCAGAATCCTCCTGAGTTCGGGGCAGAGGCAAACCCAACATACCACTGTCAGTTCAAAAGACCCTAAGCAAGAAAGCTACAATTACTAGACCACCCTTTGAACCTTCAGAAACCAGTGACAACCTCCCATCCGGGGAAGCTTCTGAGGGTAACTCCATGCAAGCACAATCGGAAGCTCAATCACAACAATCCCAGGGAGACTCCGCCTGGTCAATGAATCAACTTCCTCTTCTAGTTCTTCTGAAGGTTCAGAGGGGGGTAGTCAAGCATCTGAGCCCTCTCCCCCACCTATTCTAGCTAGTCCCATTAATTTGGATGATGATCACGAGGTCCCGGATGATAGGAGAGGGGGTGATACTACTGTTGGGGGTTTGGAAAAATCAACGAGGCCAGAGTTATGGGAAGACAGGTTCGTCAGTGCAAAGTCCATTGCCAAGTTCATAGAATGGTGGTCAAGAGGTCACTCACTCTTGAGCGACAATTTATGATGAAAGATTTGAACAATCACAACCCCAATGTCCTCAAACAATTCAAAGAGCGCAAATCAAAAAGGGTAACAAGGTGATGAAAGTTTGGAATTTGAAAATCTTCTTTGACGCCCATGCACTGAACCAATATGAGGGATTTGAGGAAGTAGAAGCGATACAATATTTGGAAAAGATAGCTACCGGTGATGCAGTTCGCCCATGGCTAACTGAGATTCTGGCAATCCGAGGGACAACAAGAATTATGTCCCCTATCTCTATAAATATAAAGGAATTGTTCCATTATTCCTCACTAATAATAGTGGAATCAATGGCGCAGAGTCAAAAAGAACGAAGACTATTAATAAACCAATCCAATAAATTCGCTCATTTTATAAGAAATTCCTATATGATTTCTAATCGGGAAAGATTAAACACAAGTAAAATCTGCAGTAACATCTCAAGGGAATGTTACTAATGGAACATGTAGGAATAATAGGTCCTATTCTTTTTTTGTTGACCCTCATTTCAATTGATTGGATGCTTGAGCACTCAGAGATTTTTGTGAGTNCACCTCCATGCCTAACAACAAGGGTTCAGATAGCCTGAGCCACGCTAAACTTTGAAGCAAAAGGGTGGAAAACATTCGTGTGCAGCCGGCTTGATCCTTGCCTCAATGAAAACATCCTCTCAATTCCCCATGCAATTTTAGTGGCTTCCATCATGGCTGGGTATCCTATAAATGTTGGATATCTGATGTCTTACAACATTTCCAAAGTGGTCCAGAAGAAGGAGAGGTCATACCCCTACCCCAATTTCCTCACAGATTACTTCAAAGATCAAAGGGTGGAATCAAGGCACTATGATGTAGAGGTGAAGGCAAAGAAGCCTTTTCCTGGTACCACCTCCAGGGAGATGACAACCCTAAGTTCAAGGGTAAATCTACTACCTCTACTGGCCAGTCTAAAGAGCCAGCAATAATGGTTACTGATTTAGTTGTCGAGCCTTCCACAACAACAGGTACTTTCACCGGAACAACTGCCATGCCACCTTTATCTTCTGGACCTCATTCTTCAGCTAGACTATCAGTGTCATTATCAGTGTTGGCCTCATCTACTTACTCTCAGACTGCGCTGCGAGTCTCCCAAACACTGGAGAGTCTCAACAACTGGATGCAAGCAGCTACTACAAAGCTGAATTCCACATCCAGTGTTGTTGCAGCACAGTCATCGTCCCAAGCAGAGCCTAGGTACCTCTGTCAGTGGAGGAAACATTGATGAAAAATCTGGACAACCAGAAGGTTATTATAGAGAATCTAGCTACGCATGGAAAGGTCATCAGGAATTTGGGCAAACATGTCAAGAAGATGCGGAAGACTCAGGCATCAAAGGAGTCGGTGGACAAGCTGCACAAAGAGGTTGAAAAGATTTCATATGCCGGAGATCTTCCATTGGACCTTCTCATGTAGAAGTCAGTCCCAGCAGCACCAGCAGTAGTACCAGAGACAGTAGAGGTAGCAGCGGCCAGTCTGAGAAGCCGGTTGTAACCATACACACTGTTGAGGAGTTGATACAGATGCTCAGCAACCCAGTTGTCCCTCAACCAGGAGATGATGAGATACAACTAGAGGAGACAAAGGGTGTTGAGGACCCCATGCAGGCTGAGGACACCATACAGGCTGAGGACCTCATGTAGACTGAGGCCACTTAGGGAGTTTTCTTCACTATCTACCCTTTCCCTGTTATTATTTTTTATTAAGCATTGAGGACAATGCTTATTTTCATTTGGGGGATAGTCCATTTTGATTGACATTGACATTTGGTATGTAATAACTATTACACTATCTTTCCTTTCTCTTTGGTATGTATATATATATATATATATATATATTTTTTTTCCCCATTTGATGTATATATTCGCTTTACTTCATTTTGTATATTCATTTTACATTCTATAGTTTACTTCATAACTTCTTTAGTTTGTTTTTCCTTAGGAGCATAACTCCTTATTTGCTTTAGTACATTCTTTTTAATTTGTTAGCTTTTTTTTACGTTTTGTGTGAACTATAAGCCTTTGGTTTTCTTAATGCCACGGTTCTTTCCAAAGGTGGATGTTGTGTGAATGTGGTGGCTATTCCCAACGATTGATGGCGTGACAACCTTCTTAAGGAATTGAGTCAGTTTTATTTTAGGTTTTGGTAAATATAGTGGTAATGAATAAAAGTGTCTCACGTAGGCTTCACTTGGTACTAACATATTTACCTCCGACCTTATGGTTAGAAACAAAGTTGTTGGCATAAAATAGCTCTAGTTGTGACCTTTAGACTTTTGTGTAGACTTAAACTATCATCGAGTGATTCATTCGAGCCATTTATGATTTTCAATCATAGCTAGGGTTGTTATAGGCCCTCGACTCTGTTCGTTTTAGCATCCAGCATCTTGAGAGGTGGGGTATTTAATTGCAAGTCCAAGTTCTCGTGCCAATAAGTCTATAACTTGCCCCGAATGTTTGTCTAGGCAAAATTTTAAGTATAGTTCAACTTGGGAAATGATTGTAGGCTCTCCTTGATCCAATTTGAAACTATAAAACTTCCATAGCCTAAAAATGTGATATGCCTAGTAAACCCCTTTGAGCCGAAGCCCTTTTTCTTTTAATAACCACGTTACAAGCCTTTATCCATTTTGCAATGACCCTCTCTTGGCACCAGATCTTTTCTTAGCATTCTTGAAAAATAATTGGCAAAAGTATAATTTTGGGGGGGAGGGGGGGGAGACGAGAAATTTTAACATGATAAAAGGTACAAAGAAGAAATAGAAATGAAGAAAAGGGAAGGCAAAGAAAAGAAAGAAAGGCCAAAAGGAAAATTTCAAAAAGAAAGTGAATAGGGTAGAAAGTTGAAGGGATTCAAAGAAAACAATGATTAAAGGCATGGAGTAACTAGAAAAGGAGAAAAACGATTGTCATGATCAAGAAAGAGTGACACTAAATCTCTCTAGTTCCCCCAAGGAAGAAGAAAACAATTCAAAGAGTCGAGAAAGTATGAGCCGAAATGAGAAAATGGACTGCTTAAGGAAAGATGAAACCATCATATTCCAACAAGTCCTACCTTGATCAAAAGCCTTCATTACATCCCGCAAAAGCCCTATATGATTTCAAGTTGAGTGAGCTTACATTAGTGGTGATTTACATAAGGTCCAAGCTTATGGTACTTAGAGACGGACTTGTGGCATTCTTTTGAGAGAGATGAGTGAACTTCTTCACAGTCCTTGTTTTGAGTGTTACATTCTAAAGTGAGATTTTCTCATGGAGAGTAGAGGAGGAGGATTTTGGGATCCACAATGACCTACGTGATAGAGTGAGCATCCTTGACGAATAAAGTCAACTCTTGATGCTCTAGTGTCACATTAGAACCATGGTACTCAAAAACCCAAAACATTGTGTTGTTGATAATTCATATGTGTTGATGGTAACTGTTAGTCCCAAATGATGCAGGATTGATTCACCTTAGGCCAGCTGAAATATCTTTTTTTCTAGTGGAGGTGGGAATTACCTTATTTGCTTGAGGACAAGAAAAAGATTAAGTTTGGGGGAGTTGATAAGTAGGGATTTTGACCTCTTATTTGCTCTCTTTTACTTGTGTTTTAGGTCGAAAATGCTTAAAGATATTCTCGAAAACTAATGAAATGCGCTTGCTTACAAGAATGTTGCAATATGAGCAAAAGAAATCCAAATCAATTCACAAAAGAGTTAAAAGTGATCAAGAACCAAATAAGGGCATAAAGGCTAACTATGCGGATCGCATAATTCTAGTGCGGCCGCATAAGGAAGGTTCAAAGACTGGGAATTTTGCAAGTCAAGTTGTGCGGACCGCACAAATATTGTGCGGCTGCAAAAGCCTATGTGCGGCCGCACTCAATATTATGCGGACCGCAATATAGGAGATTCAGAGAGTTGGCATTTTTGCAAAATAAAGAAGTGCAGACCGCATCGTTTTTCTGTGGCCGCACTCAGAATTGTGCGGTCCGAAAAATCCCAACAAAAGTCAAAGCTCAATTTCAAGGAATGTGGACCACACCACAATTATGCGGCCGCAGAAGTAAGTGTGTGGCCGCACTCAGAATTATGCGGCCGCACAACCTCCGCAGGGACCTTTTTGTCAGATATTTTCAGCGTAGTATAAATAGAACTTTTTGTCATTTTTAGGTTAAGTTATGTTTTAGAGGTGCACCTTTCGTTTTTCTTCACTGGTTTTGGTAACTTTGTACTATATTTGTCTCTAAACATTATATTTTCATCCCATAATCTAATATTATGGATTCTATCTTCAATTCTTCTTTAATTTCTGCAATTTCCATCAGTAGCTAAACCCATAGCTAGGGTTATGACACAACCCTAGTGTGGGTATTTAATGGGTGTTTGATTTAGGGCTTGTTAGTGATTGTGTTAGTGATATTTAGACTAGTTCTTGCTAGAAATCAAGAATTAATGGTTGCAAACATTGATTCATGCCTAAATGTCTTAGTCTCTACTTGAGAAAGAGGGACTAAGTCTAGGAAAACTTGGTTAACAAGGAATTGGGGTGAACTCAAGAAATTGATAGCCCCACTTAAAGGAACCTAGAGATAGTAATACCCAACTTGAGCTAATATCACTTGAATTGTGCAAATACCCATTTGGACCTGATAAAGTCAAATTGGGAAAAATCACTCAAACTACCGAGAGGTATAGAGTGAGTGCCCGGGTGTGGTAGCTTTATTATGACCCCAACTAATCAAGCTTGCCCTGGAAATTACAACCCGTTAGATAACCACCTAGGTAGAAGTCACGACCCTAGTCCCTTTAATCATTTGAAAAACCCAAAATAAAAATATTGTCCTAAGTTTTATTTACTAATTGCAATCAATAGAGTAAAATAGAAGTAGAACACCAACCAAGTTTGTGGAAGTGAAATTAGAGCCAAAACTCGCAACTCACATAGATATACACCTAATCCCATTTGTTAACTCTCTGTGGATTCGATCCCGACCTTAGTTGGGTATATTGTTGTAGAGACTGCCTCGCTACTAAATAGTAGTGTGGATTTAGCCGCGATCACTCATGCAGGACTTTACCCAGCCTATTCAAAGTAGTTAGCGGACAGATGTTGAGACTTGAAGCCCCATCTATCAGGACCCTGTCGATGAATTTGTCCTTAAACTGCACTGTGATATGTAGTGCCCTGTTTTAAATCAGTCATTCTGGCGGCAACTCGTCTTCGTGAAAAGTTAGTTTGTGGATTTCCAACACTTTCCCTACCATGTTGTCCATCTCTCCATTGGTAATGTTATTGGGTACATAGGCTTTGTTCAACTCCTCCATCAAGGCATTCCTATGCACCTCGAAGTTGTGCACCAGTGATAAAATGGATATTTGATCGGGGTTTTTGTTCAGGTGATCAACCACAAAATATTCTCTCGCCTGCACCTTCCTCCAGAGATCATATGGGCCGACCTTAATGACAACCGGCTTAGAAGCATCTTCTTTGCTTGTTCCTCCCAAATGCTCGGGTGTATAAATCCTACCTGTTCTGGTCATACCTTGCGCTACACCTATTTCCTCCATTTTTGCTTTTCCCTTCCTTCTTGCTTCCGCAACATAGTCCCGGGTATAGCATTAGACTTAAAGGACAGTGTAGGTGTTACCGTCACGGTGAAGGGTGTTGTCACTTCAACCTCAAACGGAGTTGGTGCGGTTGAGGGTGTTGTCACTTCAACCTCAAATGGAGTTGATGCGGCTACCTCAACCTCAATCGGTGCCTGAGTTTGTACCGCGATAGGTTTGAGAGTGACTAGAGATGTTTTAGGATTATCCCCTTCTTGAATGAGTCCAATGGACCCTTCCGGATCCCATTCTTCATCCGTCTCTATCACATTTACCTTCACCCTTGTGATTCGGGAAAGGATTGTTACGGACATTGGGTGCAGCCTCTTTTGTCTGTATAACTTTGGTGTCAATCAATGTCTGAATATTATCCTTCAAAGTGCGACATTCATTAATAGTATGAACCTTCATGCCTGAGTGATAGGCACATGTCTTATTTGGATTAATCTACAGGGAGGAGTTTTCCATAGCAACAGCGGGAATGGGAGTGACATAACCGGCATCCTTCAGTCTCTCGTACAGTTGGTCGATGGGTTCAAAAATTAGGGTGTATTGCCTGGGTGGTCTGCGGACGAAATTTGGTCTAGGATTTTGGTAGTTTTGGGGGGCTGGTGGTGAATGGTAGTATTCTGGCTGGGTGTTATAAGTGTGGTAAGCGGCTGCAGGTTATTGGTATCAGGGAGGTGAAGGCTGATATGTGGGTGGGGGTCTTTGGTATGTAATAGGAGAGTTTTGACCTTTGGCCACCATCACTGCCCTAACCTCTTTCTTCTTAGAAATACCACTTGACTGTAAGGCTTTGTTTGTAGTTTGGAGTTCTTCGAAATTTGTCACCATTCCGCTTTTAATTCCTTCTTCTATTCTCTCTCCCTATTTAATGATGTCAGAAAATTTATGGTTTCCAATAACCATCAGTCTCTCGTAGTACTGCGGATCCTGAGCTCGGATGAAGAAATTATTCATCTGTGTTCTTCCAGTGTTGGCCTTACTTTTGCAGCTTTATACCTCTATCGAGTAGCATACTCGCGGAAAGTTTCCATTGGCTTCTTCTTAAGATTCTAAATATAGAAAACGTCTGGTGCATTTTTTGTGTTACACTTGAACCGGTCCATAAAATCTAATGCCATGCTCACCCAATTAACCCATTTCTTTGGGTTTTGACTGATGTACCAAGATAGGGCGTCTCCAGTGAGACTTCTCATGAACAACTTCATGCGGATTCTTTCATCCTTTCCAACTCCTACAAGCTTGTCACAATACGTTCTCAAGTGCACTTTCAGATCTCCAGTGCCGTCGAACATTTCGAACTTAGTAAGTTTGTAACCCTCTGGCAGTTCTACATCTGGCTGAATACACAAATCCTCATAATTTAAACCCTCGATGCATTTTCCCCCTTCAACACTTTGAATTCTACCAGTAAGTTTCTTGACTTCTTCCGCCATGTTCTTGATGAGCAGGTCCTTCTCGGTAGATTCAGGTATGTATAGGGTCTGTTGAGGGGTGTGGGGGTGAGGTTTCCACGCATATGGGGTTTCTTTGATGGACTCCAGGAATCTGGGCATAGTGGTGGTCGTTGGTTAAGGTTTGGGGATCAGGGGTAGGTTGTGGTGCGTTTTGAGGAATGTGATAGGTGGTGCTTTGTGGATAATGAGTTGGATGGTGGTGATGTTATGGAGACGTAGGTACTGGTGGAGGATTAGGATTTTGAGGAGGTTTGGCATACTGATGAGGGGCGGGAAGATTTTGCGGGTGTTGGTTTTGTGTATTCTGGGGAGGTGCCGGGTTTTGGGCGTTATGTTGGTTAATGTCAGGAACATTTAGGGCGAGGGAAAGGTTCGCCAAGTACCGGACCTGCTCAAGATCCCCTTGTAGCTCCATTATTTTTGTTCCAGACATAAGACCAAATCATTTTGTGCTAGAGTACTCCGACCATCCGAAGTTTCAATATTCTCTGCATGGGTAGCATTGTCTTTCCTGATACCGATCATATCGTCCATTTTGGCTTTTCCTTTGTTCTTGGGATCAGTTGGTGGAGGGGGGGTGGAGGACCTCTGGATCTGGTATGATATGCCGATGATGCCAGTATGCATGAACCAACCTTAGGGAATGGGAATAAACAAAAGAAAAGAAAAACAAAAGGTAACAAAGTCAGTAAAGAGTATTAGAAGGATGTTCGCGATATTTAAACATGTATTGCAGAATTATGTAATAAATTTGCGTCTAATTTGAGGGACCTCATTGTGCCCAAGGTAGGCCTAAGAGACACATAGATTTGGAGAAAACTGATACCAATAATTGCGTCATTTCATTAATGTGGAAATGAATCAAATCTCTACTAAAACGATAATAATGAGAAAAGAGTTACTAATGGCATTCTCCTTGTTATAGTTAAAGTCTAATCATATCTAGAAAGCAGTAAAACATGGTTTCCTAATCTATTTGGTCCCAGAGAGACCTTCTCCATGCTTGGCCTTCTTGGCTACATTAATCAGGTTCCCCGGGTCGCGCATGTCCAACAACAGATAAGCCCTTGCTAGATGCCCTCATTCATTTCCTTCTACATTCTGACAATCTAAGATCCTTTTCCTCATCTTCCCCTCAAGCTCCATCAACCCTTGCTCCAAATATTCCAACCTCTGTGTTGATTTAGTAGAGATTTCTTTCCATTCATTGATTACTTCCATGTCCACTTTATGTTGTTCCAAATGCCTGGCTTTAGACTCGAAAACCCTCTTATGCAACATTCTATATTTGACTTGTGCTTCAGCAGCATCTTCTATAACCCTATTTTTCAGATTAATCCCTCGCTTGACATCTCCCGCTATATCATCTACCAACCATGATACATGATACATGTCTGGCTCGATGGTATCTTTCTCCAGAATAACCTTTCGATTCCACATATGTTGCGCCTCGAATTTGAATGGAATGGCATTCCCCTTAAAGTCTGCTTTGTACTGGACCATGTTGGAAACCCGAGGTATAACATGCTTTCTCCCAACTTGCCTCATTACCCTTATAGGAGCATAAGGATAGATTCCTCGTAACCCAATCAATAAAAAATGAGTGGTTTCTCTTGACTTGATGATGAACTCGCCACTAGGGAACCATTCAAACATCCAGTGTACATTTTCGTCAGTCAAGCTGCTGAAGAAACGCACCCAGCTTATAGCACTTCTGGGTTCCGCAAACCTATTTGGAATAAATGTCATTCTTTTCGGATGATGGTAGGCTATGTGATCATTTAGTGGTCTTCGCAGAAGCTCTTGACGATATTCACCTCTCTGGAAATGTTCTAATAACCATACCTGCAACAATATATTATAGCCCTCGAAATGCCCATACCTTTTTTTGCACCGATCTAGAGCCCGATACATCTCAGCCAGGATCATAGGAATGATTTGTAAGTTTTTCCTCAATTACCTCCATTAGATTCGTAGTGACCAAGTCCAGGCGAGTATGGATCCTATCCCCTTTCATTGGAAATATCAGCATCCCCAAGAAACAGACGATGAATACAAAAACCCTACGGTGTGTCCAACCTAAAGAAGTAATGGCAAGTTCATCATGGTGAAGGCGATATGACTTGATATGCCCATAAAGTTCATAAAGGAACTCAAATGGTATGTATGATTACTTCAGACAAAGTAACTCATCGTTTTTCTTGAAACCCGTCATTTTCAGGAAACCTCGGGGAGTGCGGTTTTTTGGTACCAATAAACCAGGGCTATCCCATGGTAGCCCAGGGGAGCCTGTGATTTCCTCTAAGAGAGGATCCATCTCTATATCCCCAAAGTAGAAGACAACTCTCTTCTCAACCCAAAACATAGGGGCAGCCTCAGTTAATGCATTATTTGGCCGAATCTCTAACAAGGAGGGTAAGTTTCCGAGGACCCTTCTTACATGATTCTTGTCACTATGTGAGAGGTTCTTCCACCAATCAAGCAGAAAAGGTGGGATGTTCTAAACCATGCTGAACCTGGGGACTTCGTGCCTCATTTCTGCCAGACAAATACAGTCAGCCCTTTCCCCCTCTGAATCTGACTATTTACACATTAATGATCAACATACCGACATGTTTTCTCCAAATAATGCACATAACGTGATGGTGTCCATTGGGATTGTGGAAATCCCGTCGGACTTTGGACAAGGCTTGTCTTAGCGGATTATCACGCGGACAACATTCTAACCCATACTAGGTTTGACATGATGCATGCACAGTTGATATTGAAGTGGGTTTTCTAGAAGGTCTAGATTGGTATCGCCAATTGGACGGAACTAACTTGAGAGGGAAATGCACGGAACCGTCGACTGCACTGCTGATCGACTAGTTTTACCGCAAATAAGTCTTTCCAAATTTAAAGGGTAATTTCGAAAGAGCGCGGACACTCATTAAGCGCCGCTATGGTATTAATTGGGCACGAGTGGAATATGATGTGGAGTATGCTTTATGCGAAGATAAATAACACATTGTTAAGTATTTGCATGATAAAACATGTGAAAGCAATATATGCAGTATTGAGATGAAACATAAAAGACATAAAAAGAAAGAAAGAAAAACAAGGAAGAAGTTAGTTCGTGTAATATGGAGAATATGATAAAGTAAGCGAGGGAGTAGGGGTGGGAGAGACATGATGAAGTAACTTTAAAACCAGTAAAAGAGAAACTTAGAGAAAATAAGTACGACTAGGAAAAGGGATATACATGTTATAGCCAAATTGAGCAATGAAGGGCAAAGAACGGAAGGGATTTGCGTATTACCACGAATTCAAATAAAGGGAGGATAGGGGAGAGATGTGCATGCAACAATTATTTAGACAAATAAAAGGAAAATAGGAGCGCGATGTGCATGTAGCAGTAAATAAAAAGAAGAAGGAAGAACGTTTGTCAAAGAAGACTAATTCATACAAGCCAAATTTGCTATGGTAAAAGCCTAAGGTTCCCCAGCAGATTCGCCATGCTGTCACGCCCCTTTTTCTCGCGAAATTGGGTTTCGACATCTGACAACTCTTTTACGGAGTGTATTAAAAGAGGAGAGTCACCACCTAACGGTTTTTAAGGTGGGTTTGGGCACCTATTTTCAATTGACTCAAGTTCAACTAGTTTGCATCACCAAAGATTGGGTAAGGGCTCAAAATTACCACGAAGAGAAGGTGTTAGACACTTTTCGAGGTCATCAACTGTGGGTCCTGGCCGAACTTGAATTATATGAATTAGTCAGATAAACGAAGATATAGAGAGAAAGAAGTTTGAGAATAAAAGACTTTGAGTAAATGAGTACAAACACTTGAAAAATAAAAGGGAAATAAGATGGGGGTCCTAAGATTTTTAGCCTAAAGGATCACCTCGTACAACATAAATAATACTTCGTAAATCCCTTGAGATGGGGTGTTACTCATATTATTCAGCGAGCACAAACTATTATCTCCTGCTACCTGATTACTATCTTGAAGTTGTTACCTAAAGAGAACTAGTTCAATTATAGGTCGTACCTTATGCGTGCATTACCCGTCCCGTACCTATGGTCCAAGAGGAATTGGACCTCTATTTTGGATGGTTCTAGACTTTACTTATGTTGCTTAGAAAATGTCAAAACTAGGCGACATACAAAACACGTTGGACATCACATATAGGCAATTAAAGTCTCAAGTTAGCCTCCACACTTAAACAACAAATGCATGTGAAAACGGGCTTTCATGTCAGGCAGTTCAAGATTAAGGAGCTTAAATCCCTATAGGCATGATTTCTATGTGATAGGCATCAAGGCATGCAAGTAGTTTTAGGAACCAACGAGATTCATAGACAAGATTACATAAGTTGTTGCACACTGATTATTGAGATGGGAGATTCTCAGTTATTAGTCCTATAGATGTTGAGCCTAGGTGACTTATGTAATAGAGGGAGTAGAAACTCAGAATTAGTCATGATTTTGATAACGATGTAAGTGAGCGATGAACAAAGTTAAAAGGGGTGTCATTAGCAGTTATTAAGGCAAACAGTGGCATCCTATAGGCAGGATTTCTAACGATTAGCACTTGAGAACCTGATTTTATTGTTAAAACTTATAGACAGGTTTTCTAGGTGAATAATGGGATGCAATGACAAATGAGGTGATTAAAGTCCTATATGCATGATCTCTAATGGATATGATGCAGTAATGCAAAATTGAAGGAAAGTTCAACGATATTTATTTCCTACGGGCATGTTTTATAACAACATATAGCAACAAAGATATTGAGGCATTTGAGCTCATGCTTTGCTAATAATCAAGTAGTGCAAGTGTGTGTTTTTTTTCTAATGGCATGATTTCTACAGTGTGCATAGAGAATGAACAAAATAAAGCAAGTGCATCATTCAATCCTATAGGAATGTTATCTACCCATCGCATATTAACATTAGGATCTACCCCATCCCCGTTTACTAACAACCCTAATCGTTTATACAAAGGATATTATTACAGGCCCAATTAATAAGTAAAGTAATAAAATTACATAACAGTGAACAAGCTTATAGCAAGACGAAATAAAATAAGTAGATACCCACTCTCACTGGGCCTTCATAGCATACTTAGGCCTTCATTAAAGAACCACACGACCACAGGTCCATAGGGGAGTCCAGACCCCTTTTCAATGAGCCACAGCACCAAGTGTTGCACCACTTGGAGCAAACAACGTAAGTATACAGTTCATGACAGGGAAATAGAGTACTAGGGACAATTTTAGAGGTTAAAGGAATGACTAGGATCAACCCCTAGTGTGTCAGAGTTCACAAGGGCCTCAACTGGACCCCGAGCAGTGCTCACACTAGGGAAGACAACAATGGGACCTAGATATCATTGGCTTTCAGCCGGCTAAGAATTAGAATTTAGAATATCAGAGTAACAAATAAGGAGGGTGGACAGAAATCACTAGATTAAGCATATAGCATGACTGATCAAGCAGACTAGTAAGTTCAGCAAAGTTCACATAGCAAAATACCACATAAACAACCATTATAGGAATTAGGAGAAGAAAAACAGGTTTGCAGGAATACACAGGTTGCATGAAGTTGAACTAGTGAAAACTTAAAGGTCTAAATTAAGTTAAGTCTAACCTAATGCCAAATTAATCAGTACTTAAACATAATGGAGGGATACACATTGTGATAATAGAGTAGCAAATGAACCAAGGTATACTGGAAAACATATTAGCATAGGAGCAGAGTCATAGTTAATAGAAAATAGGGTACTTGTCTTTTAGAAAATCAGGATAGCATGAAACGTGTTTAGGGTAGACTTTAGAGAAGCATTCCATAGAGCCATGGATAATAGAAAAAAAGAAATCTAGTATACACAAGACTTAGCACTAAAGGCCCATTCAAGTGGGGTGTGGTTCCGATGGAGTTATAGGGTAGTAGACAAACTCAAAATGCAGAATAACTTAACAACACACAATCATAGTAGTCAGGCTCATGTTATTATGGACCTTTATTGGAATATAAACTAAACATGCTCACAAGAAATCACAGAGTGCAAATAGTATTATCATAACACAAACAGTAGGCTGCCCTAACGCGTTTAACTAACACAGAATGACAGCAAAATTGAACATTGTCATAGTTGAATCATGCAGATACAAGTTCAAATACATATCAAGAAAGAAAGAAAGAAATTGAACATTGTGGAGGTTTAAACACTAACCAGTAGCAGAATCAAAAGTGTGAAGAGTGTAATAGCAAAAATCCTAAATCCCCGATGCTTTAGAGTTCACAAGAGCCTCGAGAATGGGCTCCGAGCAGTGCTTGCACCAGAGGAGGTTGTTCAATAATTTTTAGAGAGTGTTCGAGGGTAACAGTGATTGAGTGAGTGAGAGAAGAGAGTAGTGAAACAATAGCAGGGATTAGGAGATTCCAATATGTCTAAGGGGTTTTAATGGGGGGGGGGGGGTTAATATAGTAGCATATTTCACACCATAAAAAAGGAAACACAGTAAAATTAAGCACAAAATAAAGAAAATATGCCAGAATAAATTAGAATCAATTTAGGGAAAATAATACACAGAATAGGAAGTTCAATAAATCGAACAGAGAATAACATGCGAGAATCAAATAACACTTAAAATAAGGGAATACAATAGATTGAACAGAGAATAAGGAAAATATGATAAAAATCAATTAGAATCAGTCTTAGGGCAAATAAAAAATAAAAAAATGGAAATACAGTGGGTTAAATAAAAATAAGGAAAATATCGGTCAAACACAAGAAAGGAAGAATATCAATCGAAAATCAGTAAAGAATAAGGGAGAATCTCAAACCCTAGTTCAAAAGGAAAGCATAGATGGTCAAAAATCTCACTAAATCGGACCATATAGCCTGATAATGAGTGCATATAGACGAAATATCGTCTAAATTTCAAAGGTTGAAGGCGGTGGAATCCGATTTGAGGACTGGTACTAGCCAAAATTGGGGCAAGTACTATGTAACACCATAGTCTTGAAAATAATATTGAGGTAACACATAAAAGGCAAGAAAATCATGGAAGGAATCCATGATTGAGACGGATTCGGAGAAGATTGAGAGGGAGGCTAGGGTTTCGGTGTGAGAGAGGGGTGTTTGAAGGTGACTGATGAAGAGAAACGGGGATTAGGTTTTGGGTGAAGGGATATAAGGAGAGTGGGGAGGGAGGTTGTGAGCCGTTGATCAATTTTGATCAATGGTTGGAGGTTGGGACCGGGTTTTTAAATACCCCAAAATTTATCAAAATAATTTATAGAAAATGCTTAATAAATGAATGAAAATATTATTTATGCACTAAAATACTTAATAATAATAACTTTGTATTATAAAAATATAAATATGCCATTTTGACGTAAATAATATAGAATAACGAGCCTTTATGTACGAATGTAGGCCATTATTGCAAAATTAGATAAATGGCTTAAAAATGCTAAAGCAATTATATCGAATGAAATAAGATGTTTGAAACATATCTTATAGGTGAAAAATAATTATTTTACGCAATTAAGTCATCTCAAAAATAATTTAAAGGATAATTACTATATATTTATATATAACTAAAATATAAGAAAATTAATTTAAAGCTCTAAAAATTATGAAAAATTATAGAAAATGCTTGTATTTGTTTGTAAACTAAATAATGATGCAAATATGCTATTTTGAAAGTATGTATGTATTTGAAAAATATGAGGGTAAAATTGAGTATCAACATATACTCTTCAGGTTTAGTTAAAGGTTCACCTTCCTTGGCTTTCAACTTCATATTTAATTCAAGAGGGCAGGTGACAGAAGAACACTCAAGAGAGTGGAACTCATCTAAAAGGTCATGAATAAATTTCCTTTGATGCAAGCCCAGAAGAAGTATAGAGAACTTCAATACCAAGAAATTAGTTAAGAAGACCCAAATCCTTTATTTTAAATTGATCATGGAGAACTCTTCAAGGAAGAAATTTCTGTCAAGTCAGTAGCAGTTAGGATGATGTCATCTACATAAACAACCAATATAACCAAAGCAGCCCCAGAACCCTTAGTGAAACCAGAATAATCATTGAGAGAATGCATGTAGCCTATAGAAGAAAGAGCTTGAGACAACTTAGCATAACATTGTCTGGAAGCTTGCCTCAACCCATAAAAGGGATTTCTGGAGCTTGCATACCAAATGTGTAGAAGAAGAGGTGGAGGCAGAAATAGAGAGTCCATGGGGAAGTTTCATGAAGACCTCTTCATCAAGATCACCATGCAAGAAAGCATTATTGACATCAAGCTGGAACAAAGACCATTGTTGCTTGATTGCCACATCAATTAAGGTCTTAATAGTGGACATTTTGACAACAGGGGGTAATGTTTCATAAAAGTCAACCCCTTCCACATGAGTATCACCCCTGACCACCAATCTATCATTGTACCTTTCTATACTACCATCAGCCTTATAATTCACTTTATAAACCCATTTACACCCAATAGGCTTCTTGCCATGTGGCAACTCAACAATTTTCCAAGTACCATTGGCTTCCAAAGCCTCAAATTCCTTTTTCTTGGCATCTTGCCACTCAGGAATGGTGGTTGCTTGAGAACATGAATGAGGCTCTAGGATATACAACTGACCATCAGAGGGGATTGAGATGAAATTGGAGGATAAAGACGAACAAACATAGCTATTGAGATAACTAGGAGGGTTATGTGGTCTAGAGGATCTTCTCAAAACAGGAAAAGAAGAAGAAAAAACAGGAGCTGAATGATCAATAAGGGAAGAGACATGAGGTGAAGTACTAGGAGGTGAAGAGGTTACAGAACAATCAGTATCAAAAGTAAGTAGATAGAGGAGAAGGGAGAATGTTAGAAGACTGATTGGGAGCCTTACAGAATGGAAAAATGTGTTCCAGGAAAATGACATCCTAGAGACGAAACAGGTTTTGGAAGTGAGACTATAGAGTTTATATCTTTTCTTAGCAAAGGGATAGCCCACAAAGACACATGGAATGGATCTGTGAGAGAATTTGTCCTTGTGCAACTTAGTTATGGTGGAATAACACAAACAACCAAAGGATTTAAGATGAGAGTAAGAGGGAACAAAATCATATAACAATTCATAGGACTTTTATGATTAAAGATAGGAGAGGGAAACCTATTGATCAAGTAGGTGGCAGTGAGAAGGAAGTATCCCCGGAAACTAATGGGAAGATGAATTGAAATAATAGAGCTCTTGCAGTTTCAAGCAAATGTTTGTGCTTCCTTTCCACCACTCCATTTTGTTGAGGAGTGGTGGGCAAGAAATCTGTTGTTGAATTCCTTTTTTCAAAAAAGAAAAGAGAACCTGAGGCACCAGATCCCAATTCTAAGGCATTATCACTTTTGACAGCCTGAACCTTAGTATGGAATTGAGTTTCAACCATTGCAATGGAAGTCTTGAGTAAATAAAAAGCATTACTCTTGGCTCACATAATATGATTCCAAGTGGCCCTTGAGAAATCATCAACAATGGTCAAGAAGTACTTGGCACCATTATGAGTCGGTGTGTGATAAGGTCCCCAAGTATCTATGTGAATTAATTGGAATGGGTGAGTGGACTGTATACTACTATCAGGGAAAGGTAGTCTTGTTTGCCTGGCTAATGGGCATATAGGACAACTGGAAGATTGTTTAAGAGGAAATTTACAATTTATAGCAGATATAATTTTCAGTTTAGAGAAAAGAATATGTCCAAGTCTGTAATGCTAAAGAACTTCAGCTTTATTCATATTATCAATAGTTGATATGGTATTTACAGAGGAGCATTCATCAGTTACACTAGCATGAACAGAAGAATTAGAAACATAAACATTTGAAACATTTGAGACAACATTATGTGCAAGAGAAGAAAAATATGGATTAGGAGCAATGACAGACTCAAACAACTTGTAGAGTCCATTGTCCAGCTTACCAAGTACCACTGGCTTCCTCACTGAAGGGTACTGTAAAGTACAAGTAGCCTTGGTAAACTGTACCATGTCATCACAATGAGAGAGTAATTTGTGGACAGAAATGAGATTATACTGAAACTAGGAACATTAAGTACATTGTGCAACATCAAACCAGGAAATAAAGCCAATGGTCCAATATTGGTAACCTTGACTTTATACCCATTTGGAAGAGAAACAAGGTATGGAACACGTAAGGTTTGGAAATTAAAAGTAAATTTTTAGTGGAAGTCATATGGTCAGAAGCCCCAGAGTCTATGATCCACATTATACCATCCACTTTGGTCAACATACATGCACCATAAGACACACCAGGAGGAATTAACTCACCAGCAAAATTGGCTGACCCCATTAAGTTTGAAGTAGATAGAGAAGTACATAGGTGTGATTGTTGAAGCAACAACATCAATTGACAATACTAATCCTTAGTAAGCCCAGATAATAGACATATCTTCAGACTGTGGAAAGTACCATGCTCATTAGAGATCTCACCAGTCCCATATTCAGGATGGCTGGTAAGCTCAACATGTGCAGCATTATTTCTAAGGTTAGGAGATTGTCATGACCCAGTTTCTCCCTCCGTGAACTGTCGTGACGACACCTAGTCTCTACGACTAGGTAAGCCTAATATTACGGAAGTAAAATGAAAATACAAGATAACAGCTAACAAATATAGTTAATAAGTAGAAGCGGTGCCACTTGACATATACAATAATCATTTTTCCCAAAACCCAATAATCATTTTTCCCAAAAACCAGAATGTCACCAGTCACAAGCTTCTAAGAGTTTCTAACTACTCTATACATTGATGTCTGAAGAAAACAGGGGGAGATTCAACACTAGGGGATAGAAGGGGACTCCGAGGTCTGCTGACAGGGCAGATGTACCTTGAAGTCTCCTGAAGCATCAACCACCAAACTTGACTTGAGGCTGATAGCTAGTACCTCAATCTGCACACAGAAAACATGTGCAGGAAGGGGCATGAGTACACCATAATGGTACCCTGTAAGTCCAATCCTAACCTCGGTCGAGTAGTGACGAGATCAGGTCAGGGCCCTACTGGTATAAATATAATGAAATAAGATAGAATGAAAAATTACAGTAAAATAAAAATAGAAAACTAACAGGAATAGAATTCAATGGAAGCCAACAACTCTGAACACAATAATATCAACAGAGGATCTCTCGGGATACCGTCCGTAATCCCAAACGTAAATGTGCAGGGGGATCTCCTAGAACGTCGTTCCGTAGTCCTAAATGTAAATGTGCAGGGGTTCTCCCGAAATACCATTCCGTAGTCTCAAACATAAATGTGCAGGGGGATCTCCCGGAATACTGTTCCGTAGTCCCAAAGTAAATATGCAAGATAGGGGAGATATCCCAGAATACCGTTTCGTAGTCCCAAAGTGAATATGCAGCCAAACAACAAGATTCAATAATCATGGCACAAAGTACTATAATTTATCCTAAGTACAAGTTAAGGAAGACAAGTAAACCAATGAACATACTGCACGTAGTTCAAGTAAACAGTTAAGGCAAGTAAGCATGCTTTCCTAGTCTAACAGGATACTATATATGCTAATAAGCTCAAATAAGAGGAAAGACATGTTACTTTTTAAGGGAAAATTGGGTTTTACAACAAATAGACCGTGTACTTACTCATCACCTCACGTACACGGCGCTCATATAACAACAATAGTACCAATCCTAATGGGATTTCCCCCGCACAAGGTTAGGCAAGCCACTTACCTCGAACCAAGCTCAAATCAATCTGAAATCACGCTCTTTCCACGATTATCCAACTCCGAGTAGCCCAAATCTAATCAAATCAATTACATAACGTAAATATAGCTACAAGTAACTAACCTAGCTAATGAAATCAAAGCTAAGGTAAAAAAAATTAGAAAAATGCCCAAAAAGCCTCCCCGAGCCCACGTCTTGGAATCAGGTACAAGTCACAAATTATGGATAGCCATTCACTCACGAGTCTAACCATACAAAATTCACTCAAATCCGATATAGAAATATCGATCAACATCCCAAAATTTGGCATAAGAACTATTCTCAATTCCCCCCCCCCCAATTTTCCACCTCAAATCCGAAATTAAATGATGAAATCAAGCATAGTTTAGTGGGATTTAATCATAAAGGACTTAGGAATCATTACCCAATAAATTCCTCCAAAAATATCTCCAAATTTCGCCTTCTACTAAGCTCTCAATAATTTTTTTTAAATGAACTCAAACCCTCATTTTTGAACTTTAAATTCTGCCCAGTGATTTCTTAATCACAATCGCGGAAACAACCTCGCGATCGCGAAGAACATCTTCGCTTCCACATAAATTTACTCTACACGAACGCGTAAAACACCACACGAACGCGATGTTCCAACTCTCACACCTACGCGATGGCAAACCATACAACACGTTCGCGATGAACAAAACGCGTGCCCAGCTTTGGTCCACTTAACACTACGCGAACTTGACCTGAAAAACTTACGCGATCGCGTTCCCGTCTTAGCGAACATGAAAAACCAACATAGTTGGTCTCTCATATTCTCTATACAATCGCAATCCTTCTTACGCGATCACGATGAAGGAAACCAACTGCAGAACACCAGAAAAATCTGCTATCCTTTTAAGTCCAAAAATGACCCGTTGAGCAACCGAAACACACCCGAGGCCCCCGGGACCTCAACCAAGCATACCAACAAATCCTAAACACCATACAAACTTAGTCGAGCCTTCAAACAACATCGAAACATGAATTACACGTGGATTCAAGCCTAAGGAACTTTGAAATTTCTAAATTCTACAAACAACGTCGAAACATATCAAACCTCGTCCGAATCTCAAATTTTACACACAAGTCAAAAATGACACTACGAACCTACTCCCACTTCCTAAATTCTATTTCGGGCTCGATATCAAAATTTCCACTGCCGACCAAACTCGCCAAAATTCCACTTTCATCAATTCAAGGCTAAATCTACTATGGACCTCCAAATCACATTCCAGATGCGCTCCTAAGTCCAAAATCAGTTAACGGAGCTAACGGAACCATCAAAATTCAAATCTGATGTCGTTACACACAAGTCAATATACGCTCGCCTTTTTCCAACTTAAGCTCCCAATAAGAGACTAAGTGTCTCAATTCGCTTCAAAAATCAACACGAACCCTCCCGGCAACACAACATAGCAGAATTAGATTCGGGAAAAGAAGTTAATAGGGGATCGGGGATCTAACTCTCCAAACGACCGGCCATGTCATTACAGAGATCTAGTGAACCTGAAATTTTGGGGATAACCATGGAGTTTGTATCACTTGTCTATAGTATGACCAGGTTTCTTACAGTATTTGCAGGTGACATTTGGTTTAGATGGTTCAAAATTTACCTTTGAAGGATAACCCTGCTTGGAGACCCCACCACTAAAAGATGCAGAGATAGAAGGAAACTGAGTTCCAACCGACACATTTCTATGCTTCCCATCAGATAACAGGATGTTATACACAGCCCCAACTGAAGGAAGAGGCTTCATCGTCGAATATTACTCTTTCTTTGGACATATGTATCATTCAAACCCATTAAAAGCTAATAAGACATTTGTTCCTCATCTTCTGTAGACTTAGCCTCACAATAACACATCCTAGTTCGACCAGCAGATATGGAAGCTATTTCATCGCATAATTGTTTTGTTTTATTAAAATATGAGACTATGTCGAGAGACCCTTGGGAAATGTGTGCTAACTCTTTCTTAAGTTCAAAGACTCTAACACCATCAGCCTTACCATATCTCTCTTCTAACTCGTTCCAAATATCCCTAGAAAACTCTGAATACTCCACACTACGAGATATTTCCTAAGAAAAGAGTTTACCAACCAGGAGATCACAAGGTCATTACACCTCTGCCATTGTCTGGCAAGATGTGAATTAGGTGAAGGCTTCTGAGAATTTCCATTTATAAAATCGGATAACACCTCCGTTAGACATGTTATCACATTCGCAATCAATTATACAGAGAATATAGGTCATGAGAGCAAAAATATAAAGATGTAATGAAGAATGAAGTTGATGTTACCAATCTCTTTCGCGACCGGAAAGGGATTCGACCTTCAACTATCAGAGAAGACCTCAATAGTATCCGCCGCCATAGAAGTTTGATACGAGCAAACCCTAATTTTAGTCGAAATCCTTGAAATTGTCTAAAAATAAAATTCACTACTCCGATACACTGGAGTGGATGATTGAGCACAATATTGTAGAAAACAAATCGAACACAAAACCAACACCAAACGACGAACACCAAAAGAAACCAGAATCAGACGAAGTTTATATAGAAACAATAAGAGAACTCCAATGTAGGATCGATCGAGCTCTCGGCACGATATTTAGACGGATCTCGACTCTGATACCATGTAAACATGAAGAAAATGGAAGAAATGAAGAAGATTATAGACTAGGGTTTACACCGTGTCTACTGAGAACAGAAGCTTCGAGAGCCTTTCTCTTTTCTGTATTATCTGAAAATGAATCATAGTGTCTTATTACATAATTGGGCTTCACTATTTATAGTGACCCGGTAAAAATGGAAAAATACTGTAATGACCCGGCCGGTCATTCCGAGAGTTTACCCCCGTCTCCCCATTTATTCTTCTTTCTTGTATGGTTTATCTCTTTTATGTTGTGTTGGGTTGATTGGTTCAGGTTCGGAGTAGTTGTGGAGAGAAATGAGACACTTAGTCTCTTAAGTTAGTGATATAGTTGGAAAAGTCAATCGAAAGTTGACTTTTAGGTAAATGATCTCGGAAGGTGCTTTTTGCGGCTCGTATAGCTTCGTTAGGTGATTTGGGACTTAGGAATGTGTTCGGAATGTCATACGGAGGCCCGAAATAGATTTAGGCTTGAATTGGCGAAATTGGATTTTTGGCGATTTCCGGTCGGCAGTGGAAAATAAGCTATCGGGGTCAGAATGGAATTTTGGAAGTTAGAATAGGTTCGTATTGTCATTCGGGTTGTCTGTGTAAAATTTCAGGTTATTCAGGCGTGGTTTGAGTGGTTTCGGCATCGTTGGCGAAGTTCGGAAGTTTAGAAATCCTTAGGCTTGAATTATGGATTTATTTGGTGTTTTGATGTTGTTTTGGGTGTTCCGAGGGTTTGAATAAGTTCGGGTGATCATATATGACTAGTGGGTACCATTGGTTGAGGTCTCGAAGGCCTCGGGATGAGTTCGGATGGTTGACAGATGAGATTTTTGGCATTCGAGGTTGCTGGTGGGAGGCTGTTTTGTGGTTTCCGCAGATGCGGATGGGTGGCCGCAGATGCGGTCACCGCAGGTGCGATTTGATCGTCGCAGGTGCGTAATTTGGGATGGTTGAGGTTCATCGTAGGTGCAGAAAAGTTGCCGCACTTGCGAACCCGCAGGTGCGAGGAAAAGGCCGCAGATGCGGCAATAGCTGGGCAGAACCTATAAATAGATGCCTTCGCGAAATTTGGTCATTTTTCCTCCATTGTTGACGGATTTTGGAACTTTGAGCTGTGATTTCAAGGGGGAATTTAAGTGTTTTCAGTGAGGTAAGCTACTTGGACCATGTATCTCGTGTTTGTGGCAAATATCTCATCGTTTAATCATGTTTTAGTGGAGAAATTTGGGAGATTAGGGCTTGAAATTTGAGGGTATAATTCGGGAATTTGAGGGGCTATTTGGGGTCCGATTTTAATGTATTTGGTATGCATGAACTCGTAAGAGCGTAAGGATTGTAGTTTTTTGGTTTTTATCGGAATCCGAGTCGTGGGCTCGGGGGTCAAATTTGGCCAATTTCGAGATTTTTGATATAAATTGATTATTTTCGAGTGGGCTTTGTTCCTTTTGCATATTTTGATGATATGAATCTGTTTTTGAATAGATTCGAGGCGTGTTGAGGACGAGTCGAGTGGAAAGGGCATCGCAGAGTAGATTTTTATCCGATTTAAGGTAAGTAATGATTGTAAATCTTGTCACGAGGGTATGAAACCCCGGACTTCGCACTATATCATTATTTTGGAGTGGCATGCATGCTAGATGACGAGTGTGTGGCGTACGCTATTGGGGGATTATGACTTGGTCCGTCCCATAGCAACTATTAAGTTGCGTATTTGATTATAAATCATATAATATTTCATGTTTCAAAGATTATTACTTTGTTTTGGGTTGAATGTCGTATTTGGGCTTCGTGCCAAATGTTTGGACCCCTTGGGGGCCTTTTACTACTATTTCATCACTGTTTTGATTGAAAAGTTGCACTAAGTCATGATTTTTCCTGATTACGGTTTGATTGAGTTTCATTACTCCACTTTGATGCATATTAAAGATGTTTTGGGACGAGTTCCCTATTTTTACTGATAGCCCGAGGGGATTTTTGAGAGATTCCTGACTGAGTGAGGCCGAGGGCCTATGTTGTGAGGATATTATAGGATTGGGTTGCGCGCCGCAGCATATTACACTGTTTATGATATATGAGAGGTCGAGAGCCTGAGTGATTATGCCACGAGATGGCTTGTTATAGCGCTTCGGCTGTAGGAGCCCCTCCTGAGTCTTACACCCCCAGTGAGCGCAGGTACCTATTGAGTGCGAGTGACGAGTGATTGGGAGGCATGAGTGACTGTGAGGCATGCTGAGTGACTGTTTCCGAGTGATGTTACACCCGAGGGGCCGTTTCTGAAATATGTTTTGGCCCTAGAGGCTATTCATGATTTTTGGCATTTTTACACCAAAATTCTTATTGAATTTCTATAGAAACTATTGAAAAGTACAAATTTCAAAGGATTTTTACTGAAATCGGGTTTTAAGCATTATGAATTGTCGTACCTACCATTTTGAAAGAGGAACTGTAACTGCTGTGGATTTATGATTTGTATTTATGTGTTTCGTATTTCACAGTCTTTATTTACTCTCATTACTACTGAGTTGGCATACTCACATTACTCCCTGCACTTTGTGTGCAGATCCAGGTGCTAGGGCGGAGTGAGCTGATTGTCTGTCCAGGGACTCGGATATATTTGCAAGGTAGCTACACACGTCTGCAACCCTGCTTTCTCCTTCTTACCGATGTAGTAGTTGCATTTCCTAGACTTATTTATATTAGAGATATTGTCAGACTTATGTACTTTCTTTAGATGCTCGTGACCCAGTGACTCCGGGATTTTTGGGTTGTGTTTAGATATTCGACTCATCGTCTTTTGTTTTAAAAATGCTTAAATGACTTGTTAATGAGCTATCGTGTTAGAGATGATTCGAATTAAAGATTATTTTATGTCTTTAGTATAAACATTGGCTGGCCTAGTATTGCGGTAGGCGCCATCACGACCGGGTAACTTTGGGGTCGTGACAAATACAATTGAATAGGCTCTAACTATTACAAAAGCAGTATCTGTACAATTGGGCTAAACATAAATATACTAGTAAAGAAAGAAACTAGGCCCAAAATATTAACCAGCATCTAATACACCTATTTTGTCTATTCTAACAATATTACATTAAACTGCTTGGCAACCTAGAGAGTAAGAATTAGATCTGTATCCTACCTTGTTCCTCCATTTTCCTAAAGAAATACGTGGGCTTTACTACCAACCTCAAAATGAATGCCAAATAAAAAGATTGTGTAACTTAGTATGTTGATCAATAATATATGTAATGTGTAATTTAGTATATATTTCATTACGATATCCGTATTTTGGTATTATTTTTTAAAATACCAAATACCAGACCTAATACCAAATTATTTTAAATATCCAGGCTTAGACTCATACTTAAATATATATATTGTTTGGCCCTAGTAAGTGTCAAGTCAACCCCTCATCACTACTTTTTCGAGATTAGACTGGATACTTACTGGGTACGTTCTTGATATTCAGTCCGAGATTCCACGGTGAGCTTCTCCCTTCTGATGTCGTTCAGCAGCGTGTTGGAGTCTCTCTTTTGTTTTTGACTGTCTATTCTATTTCAGGAAGTAGGGTAGATATATTCTTTTGTACATTCTACTATATGCACACATACTTATGACACGAGTTCCTGGCACACACATTACTAGACTATTCTTTTGGGATGTAATCACTTAATTATGACTTCTTTTGGTCATTTCAGTTTTAAATAGCCTAAACTAATCGTTATTATCGAATGCTTTCAATTTAAGTTAAGTAAATATTGGAGATGTTTTGGTAAGATAAATGGAACCCATTATTTGATTAGTGTTGGCTTGCCTAACATCGGTGTTGGGCTCCATCGTGATCTAAAATAGAAATTAGGCCGTGACACTAGTGACCGACTGCTAACTGACAGGCATTAATGATTTGGGAAACCGAACCGACGGGACGTTTCGGTCACATCCGTCGCATATGTCACGAGGACGACGTCATGATCGAGGTTTCAGAAAATTGAGACTCAAACTGTTTCTTATTATTTTAGTCTAAGAAACGTGGGGACTATCTGTATACGGTCGAAATCAGGCGTACCCGATTTTATAGGCATGTGAGCTGCCTCGAAGGTAAGATCGTAATGCACCAAGCCAGAGTTTGAAGATGGAATATTTGGCATGGAAATCAAGGTGTTCGTTGGAGATCGAAATCGAGCATGACTAGCTTCCAGTGAAGTGTGATAACGGAATGACAAGATATTAGCAACGGACCGAAGATCTCGGCGGAAATCCTGGAACAGATTGAATCAAGTGGTTATTGACGCCGATTGTGGGATTTATTTCCGTTATTAGAATTGTATCTTATTTAAGATATCTCTGTTATATAAAGAGGGATCTCATTTATTTGTAGCCCCATCATTATTCACTGGAAAAGAATATATACGCTGCTCTCTATTTCACTTGCTATCCATTATTGTTTATTACTGTTCATTGCTATCCTTGTTATCCAACCTCGGGACCATCTCGAATCGAGGTCGAAAGCACTGCTCGAGCACTGGTTTGGTTCATTTTACTGTTCAATTTATCTATTTAATTCATTGTTTATCAATTGGTATTGAATTAAATCACGTATCATTAAAACCACGATATAAGTTTAATTGTTACTTGAATTTTAGGGTAAAACAATAGCTAATATCAAAAGTCATCAATATTTGCATGTTGTACTTCTGAATGTATGGGACCTAAACGGGAATAGAAATCAGTCCAAAAGATCAGATCTTCAATTTTATTCAATCTTATTCGCGTGTACTATATCTTTATCTAACATATACATAATCAAGAATATCATCAAATTGTATGTTTCAAGAAAACATGGCTAGTTGATCTACTCTCTTTTAATTGTTATCAGTAACTTTTTCGTCGACTTGGAATGCTTTGGCGAGGACATGATCGTTAATTGGTGGATCGATCTGACCCAAATACTGCATTTCCAATGGTGTTAACTCCTGGATTTTGGCTACTGAGACCAGCCAATGCAATGGCATTAGTCTTACCCACATTAAGTTGAAAATGGATAAGACCCTGAGGAAAAACGAATACATCTCTAGCGTAAATCTTGCTTAAGAGCTTGTTCTTCCCCTAAGAACAACAAGAACCTCAGTTCCTCTAGGATGTGTATGAGGTGGATTAAGACCATGTCGTGCAAAATCAATACGAGCTATAGAAATGCCTAGAGTAGCTAAATTGTTGACGTTTATACTGAGCTGATCCAATTTTATTTGATGTATTTCCAGGCTTGCTTAAACCTGGTCTGAAGAAGTCATCAGCCGTGACAAGTTTTGGGTCCTTGCAAATTTTTTCATTAATGAAAACTGTATAAAAAGAACATTAATAAGAAACCAAAAAATTAGAGAACCCCGAGTAGAATAAAAGAGAACACCGCATAAATTGTGAAAATCATGAAATAAGTACTTTAATTATAGGCATTTAAGGCCAATAAAACTCCCCAAAAAAATAATGAATTATATTAAGCTTCTTAATTACCAAGTCTTCCATGATTAGTTTATAATAAACCAAAATCGTGAACCCTTCTTCAACAACTACAGAGACTAAATCTTACTTTCCCTAGACTTAATGGAAATGCTCAGTATTATTACAAGAGTAGCAAGTAATAAATTTTGAGAAGGTATTATACTGCTATAAATCTTTCAATAGTTTACATATGGTTAATTGAAATGAGAGTAGTATGAGCAAAAGGGACTCATTGTTACTTGTTGGCGGAACCATTTTTCTAGTCTACAAGGAATGGGAATAACATTTTATCACTTCAAATAATTCACATTTATTTACCAATTTTCATTTTACTACTAATACAATGTGCAAGTTTTAATTTCTAATTTCCCCTGTATATTGAGCAAATTTGCTGAGTGTTTCTACGTCTACTACTATAGAAATTAATAGGTAAGTGTAGCTTCTAGATCTCCGTATCTGAGTATTGGTGAATTTCTTTACACCGAAACCGACACTTTTAAAAAATATACTAGTAATAAACATTTTTCTGCTCCAACTAACATTGAAAAGTAATTTAACTCTTCATTAATTATCTTTTAACTTTTTATCTGAAAGTCACTTAACCTACAGTAAGTTAATATAATATANGCCACTTTTTGTGGCGACCCCTTTTGTCGCCCCAAAAGTAAGACAATGTATCGCCAGCTCCAATGAAGGCCTATACTTGATTTAATTTGTGGCATATTTGTATTAGTTTTGTGGCGAGGTTAATCGCTAGAAAAGCTAATAAGAAAATAAATTAGCTTATGTGATGAAGAATTAGGCCACAAAAAGTAAATAAATATGTCACAAATAGATTTGATGTAGCCTTTACTAAAAACAGCAGCATATAATTCGGCAACTTAGTGTTCACTTTTGGTGGCTACTAAAATGGTCGCCATCATCGTAACTGAAAACCCTCTGTGTGGTGAAGGATGTGAAATTAATTATCATCTTTACATCATTATTTTCTGGTTTTACTGGCAGGCGCGATATGTAGTTGTGGCTGTATAGTGCTTCTTACGAAGGTTTTTCTTTTGTTTTGAGGGGGGAGGGGAGCTAGTCACTCCCTCCTCTCCTAAAGTGCTTCTTACAAAGGTTTTTCTTTTGTTTTGAGGGGGGAGGGGAGCTAGTCACTCCCTCCTCTCCTTTTCAGTAGAGTTTTCATTTCACTTATATTATCAGTACAAGTAATAATACCACCGTTCTAATAGAAAAATTCGTCAGATCAGTTGCACTGAGAAGGTTCTGACTCATCACTCATCACTATAGCTAATATTTGAAGTCATCAATATTTGCATGTTGTACTTCTGAATGTATGGGACCTAAACGGGAATGGAAATCAGTCCAAAAGATCAGATCTTCAATTTTATTCAATCTTATTCGCGTGTACTATATCTTGAGCTAACATATACATAATTAAGAATATCATCAAATTTTATGTTTCAAGAAAACATGGCTAGTTTATTTACTCTCTTTTAGTTGTTGTCCCACCAAAATTGTGCTTGAAGATAATTATCAATAACTTTTTCGTCAACTTGGAATGCTTTGGCGAGGACATAATCGTTAATTTCGTGGATCGATCTGACCCAAATACTGCATTTACAATGGTGATAACTCGTGACTCAAATACGAGCTAAAGAAATGCCTAGAGTATTAAGTCTCTACGATAGCAAGTCTAATCATGAACTCGTGAAGTCTCTACGATAGCAAGTCTAATCTCAAGTAGAAATGTAACACAGAGAAATTTAATAGGCGAGAGACTGCTCAAATAGTACAGCTATAGCATGTTACATCACTTATGTGCCGTAGAATTTCGGCACATTTAATACCAATTACTTAGGTTTTAGCTCGTTTTAAATGCATTTGTCCGTTAATTCTTATGAAGTTTTGATGTTTTGCAGTACATGGGCCTTGAGGACCCGAAAACATGGAAATGAAGTCAAAAAGCCGCAAAAGAGCAAAAAGAAGACAAGTTTGCGGCCGCATAATTCAAATGTGGACCGCATAACTCACATGCGGACCGTAAAGAACGAGGGGCAACCGCAGAGTAGAACAGTTCAAATGGCCAAATCAAATGAAAATTATGGCGGTCCATTATGCGACCGCATAACAAGTTTGCGGGCCGCATAACACACCGCAGACTTCCAGAAGAGTCAGAGCCTCACAATTGTGCGATGGAAAATGCGATCGCATAATAGATATGCGAACCGCATAATGCTATGCGATCGACACCTGGAACTGGAATCGGAAGATCAGCGATGGAATTGAAGAATATGCAGACCGCATACATGTTTTGCGACAGATATGCGGTCCCATAATGTGTCTGCAGGGGTATTCTTGTCCAATTTTGGCCCCGATTTTTAGCCCACTATAAATAGATTTATTAGGGTTTTGTGGGGGCATCTTGTCTGAAAAAGAAGCTACAATACAAGGCATTGAATAGTCCATCTTTTGGAAGCTTTAGAGTGAAGAATCCCGCACTTTTGCAAGCATTATGACATTGAATTTTGTTATCTTTTTGTATTTTAGCATGTGTGGCTAGTTTAAATACTAAGGTTGTGGACTCAAAATAGGTGTAATGTTGATGGGTGTTTACCATTGAATATATATATAATGGTTGGTTGGTATATATTTATTTCTCATTCTTCATTTATTGTTGGTGGTTGCAAACATTAACAAGTGTCATCTTACTCTTTCTTTACTTAGAAAAGTGGGTCAGGGTTTGGTAGAAGTAAATATCAAAAACTCAAGGCGTTAAACCTTGTTTAATAGAATCGCTTAGGGATAAGTTGATTTTGTTTGGCACAAATTGATTGTTCTTAATTGAAACTCTTTTATATTTGAAAAAATCATAAAGAGGAAATACTACTCAACTATTGAAAATTATTGGGTAGTCATTTAGAGATCCTTTGCATATCAAGCACCTTCCATTAGAAATATATAATATTAACACTGATAGCATTATATTTCATTGAAGGGGACACAACCTTGGTTTAGTTAATCAAATTATGTACAACTTTATAGAATCATACTTGTTATTACTTCACTCAATTACAATACTCTTTTTAAGCGAATGGAATAGAATTATGATTTAAGTTAAGCTTCACACTATTCAAGTAATATTTTCACGCATATTCCCTGTGGGATTCGACCCCAACCTAGTTGGGTTATTATATTTGACATTGACCGCTTTACACTATTTATTTAAGTGTAATTTGAGCATATCAAATTTTGGCGTCGTTGCCGGGGAATACGGTCTTGAAATTACTAACTAGTGTGCACTTTACTTTACATCCTTTATATTTCATCACACTTTGCTTGCTTTTCTTGGTATGCTAGGTAAGCATGGCTGATTATGATGAGGAGGAAAATCCCTTTGCAGATATTGAGGAATACATTGATGATACCAATGCCAATGGCTGATTATGCTCAAGGCAGAAGGATTATTCAGAAACTCTACAGATGATGATCCAACACAACACCTTAGGAATTTCTTAGGTGTGTGCACCATGCATAAACAGAACAATGTGACAGACGATGCCCTGAGACTGCGGGTGTTCAAATACTCATTAACATGAGAGTCGAGAAAATGGATTCAAAATCTACCTCCTCAGTCTATTACTTCTTGGCCCGAACTTGTCCGAGCCTTCTTGTCCAAGTGGTTCCCACATAGCAAGAAGTCTGAGCTCAGAGACAAAATCTTCTTCTTCAAAAAACTACTAGGAGAACACTTACATGAGGTGTGGGACCGATCCAAGTTGTACTTAGTGAGGTCACCGAACCATGATTTTCTGGATACTATTTTGATGGAGAAATTTTACATGGGTCTGGATCCACTGTCCCAGTCCATAGCTAAAAATGCAGATGACGGATTTTTCATGGACAAAATGTTCCCCAGGATTACACAGATTCTAGACAAGATGGCCAAACACAATCAAGCATAGCACTCTGAAGATGCCAGTGGTGGAATTTCATGAAGTACTCCCTCTCTAACCAACATGATCAAAGAAAACCAAGAGAGAGACCAAGTGATTGCTGGTCTTGCCACAAACATTGATGTGGTAACCAAGATGTTCATGGAAAATCAGACAAAGAAGGTAAATGTTGTGGAAGACATGCAACCAATAGGAAATCAAGAGTTCGAAGAAGAAAACTATGTTCATAATTCTCAAGGTGGTTATCGCCAACAAAATCAAGGGAGGCCAAACCCGCAAGGGAAAGGCCAACAAAAATGGCACAATGATCAAGGTGGGTCGAGTCAAGGAAATTGGAGCAACAACAACAACAATTATGCCAACCGGAGTTCCAACCCCTATGTTCCACCAAGGGGCAATATTATAACTCCTCGCACTACAAGGAGGGTTCTTAAAGTGAATCCAAGTTGGAAGGAATGCTTGAAAAGATCTTGCAAAATCAAGAAAGAGGCGACGCTACAATAAAAAATATGTCCGAACTTGTGGGGTCACATACCGCCTCTATACAAAAGCTTGAAATGCAAATGCGAGACTTGTCAAGGGAACAAAATCCAAAGCTCAAAGGTACCCTCCCAAGTGATACAATTTCCAACCCAAAGGGGAATGTGAGTTGTCCATCTCCTCATTGCATGGCTATTACCACGAGAAGCGGGAAAGTACTACAAGGTGAAAATGAACAAGTGGTTGAAGTAGATGATCTTGAGCAAGAATTTGAGGCACGAGTTGAAGTGCTGGTTGTTGTTGAAAGTGAGGATCTCCCCCAGGAGGTGAAGGTCCAAAAAGCACGACATGATGAGGAAAAGGAAAAGGTGAAGGAGGCCCCAAAAGCTCCACCACCAATTCCTCGACCTACTCCTCCATTACCTCAAAGGCTTGTTAGAAGGGTAGATGATAGCAAGTTTGAGAAGTTTTATGACATTTTAAAGCAATTGTCGGTGAACATTCCATTCTTGGAAGCCTTCCAAGAGATTCCGGGATTTTCCAAATACTTAAAGGACTTGATGACTAAGAAGAGATCTACAAAAAATGAAGTGGTGAGTATGACTCACCGGATTAGTTCTATTATTGCAACAACAACCGTCGAGAAGAAAGAAGACCCGGGAGCATTCAACATCCCATGTACTATTGGTTTGCGAGATTTTGCAAGGGCGCTTTGTGACAATGGGGCTAGCATTAACTTTATGCCTCTTGCTATTTACAAGCAAGCGGGATTGGTTTTTCCAACACCTACAAGTATGAGGTTGAAAATGGCTGATCATTCAATCAAGAGACCCGTGGGAATTGTTGATGATGTCCTAGTGAAAGTGGGAAAGTTCCTTGTCCCGGCCAACTTTGTGATCCTCGATTGTGCGGTTGACAAGGAAATTCCTATCATATTGGGGAGGCCATTCCTTGCTACGGGAAGAGCTTTGATGGACTCAGAACGAAATGAAATCAAGTTCTGAGTTAATGATGAAGAAGAGGTCACTTTCCAAGCTAGTAAGGGTATGAAGTTTCCAAATGCATATGAAGGGATCTCGATCATTGAGATTATTGATGAGGTGGAGGATGAAAGTGATATGAATATGGAAGAAGAGTGCCTCGGTGAGGCCTTGGCGGCAATATTAGTAAACTTTGATGGTGAGGACATGGAGGGGTATGTGGAAGCCGTGAATACATTAGAAGGACATGGGTCCTACACTTATGAACCGAAGAAACTCTCTCTTGAATTAAAGAATAGAGGACCAACTCCCGCAAAGCCTTCCATCATTGAGCCGCCTCAACTTGAGCTCAAGCCACTTCCACCACATTTGAGGTATAAATTTATTGGCTCCAATGATACTTTACCCGTAATTGTTTCTTCTTTGTTGGATGATGTGCAGGTAAGTCAATTGTTTAATGTCTTACGGGAACACCAACAAGCAATTGGATGGACAATAGCGGAAATCCGAGGAATTCCTGCTGGAATTTGTGAGCACAAAATCCAATTGGAGCAAGCATAGTGTGGAACACCAAAGGAGATTGAATCCATCGATGCAAGAGGTGGTAAAGAAAGAGATCGTCAAGTGGTTGGATGCCGGGCTGGTCTACCCCATCGCAAATAGTTCTTGGGTGATCCCAGTGCAATGTGTGCCGAAGAGAGAAGGCATGACCGTGATCCACAATGAGAAGAACGAGCTCATCCCAACAAGGACTGTTACCGGGTGGAGAGTATGTATGGATTACCGGAAGCTTAACAGTGCCACATGCAAAGAACATTTCCCTATGCCTTTTATTGATCAAATGCTTTATCGGCTAGCGGGAAGGTCATTTTATTGCTTCCTTTATGAATATTCCGGATACAACCAAATCCACATTGCATTGGAGGATCAAGAGAAAACAACTTTCACATGCCCATATGGGACTTTTGCTTTTAGCCGGATGCCGTTTCGGTTATGCAACGCTCCGGCTATGTTCCAAAGGTGAATGATGTCTATATTCTCAGACATGATGGAGGATTTCTTAGAAGTGTTCATGGGCGCTTCTCGGTGGTAGGTGATTCTTTTGAGCATTGCCTCGACAACCTTAGGCAAGTGCTCAAAAAGTGCGAGGAAACAAACCTTGTGCTAAATTGGGAGAAATGCAACTTTATGTTGGATGGGGGCATTGTCTTAGGCCACAAAATTTCTAAACATGGCATAGAGGTTGACCGAGCAACAACTGAAATCATCTCCAATCTTCCTCCACCTCCAACTTCAGTGAAAGGTGTCCGAAGCTTTTTGGGGCACACCGACTTCTATAGGCGTTTTATCAAGGACTTCTCAAAAATTGCAAATCCCATGTGCAAGCTCCTTGAAAAAGATGAAAAATTTGTGTTTGATGAGAAGTGCCTTAAAGCTTTTGAAGAATTGAAAGAGAAGCTCACCACGCACACATTATTGTCACACCGGATTGGTCCCTTCCATTTGAACTCATGTGTGACGCCAGTAGTGTAGCTATTGGAGCGGTGCTTGGTCAAAGGAATAACAAAGTTCTTCATCCTATCTACTACGCAAGCAAGATGCTAAATGGTGCTCAAATGAATTATACTGTGACTGAGCAAGAACTTCTTGCCATTGTCTATGCCTTTGAGAAATTTTGAGCCTATTTGTTGGGGTCCAAGGTTGTAGTCTACACGAATCATGCCGCTCTTTGCTATCTTATGGTGAATAAGGATGCCAAGCCACGATTAATCCGATGGGTCCTTTTATTGCAAGAATTCGACTTTGAGGTCAAGGATCTCAAGGGCATAAAAAATCATTTTGCGGATCATTTGTCTAGGCTTGAGGAAGAAGGAAGACCAAAGGAGAATGTTGACATCAATGATGCTTTTCCAGATGAGCACATATTGGCATTCTCTTATTCATCCGCCCCTTGGTATGCCGATATTGCTAACTGTTTGGTTAGCAACCTTATTCCTGATGGATTGGAGACTTATCAAAATAAGAAGTTCTTGTGGGAATGTAGGCAATACTATTGGGAGGAGTCGTTCTTGTTTCGCATTTGTGCCGACAACATCATTCGGCAGTGTGTTCAGGAAGATGAGGTTATTCCAATTCTCAAGGCATGCCATGACTCGCCGGTTGGAGGTCATCATGGAGGAAATTGAACGGAAGCAAAGGTACTTGAGTGTGGCTATTATTGGCCGTCGATCTACCAGGACGCGAATCAAATGGTCAAAACTTGTGATCAATGTCAAAGGCAAGGGTAAATCTCTAAGAGGCATGAGATGCCTATGAATTTTGTGATGGAGGTCAAAATCTTTGACGTGTGGGGGATCGATTTTATGGGTCCCTTTGTGAGCTCTTATGGCATGAAGTATATCCTAGTGGCAGTGGACTATGTGTACAAGTGGGTCGAGTCAATCTCTTGCTAAACAATGAGGCGAGGAGTGTGAACGCATTTTTGAAGAAAAGCATATTCACACGGTTTGGCACTCCTAGAGCCATTCTTAAATATGGTGGCTCTCATTTCTGCAACAAGGCTTTCACCGAGCTACTCGAGAAATATGGCGTAAAGCACAAGGTGGCCACACCTTATCATCCTCAGTCAAGTGGCCAAGTTGAATTATCCAATAGGGAGATTAAGAACATTCTAGCCAAAACTGTCAATGCAAACAGGACCGACTGGTCAAGAAAGCTAGATGATGCGTTGTGGGCCTATCGCACAATGTTCAAGACTCCTATTGGCACTCTACCATACCAGTTAGTCTTTGGCAAGGCATGTCATTTACCCGTGGAGCTAGAACACAAGGCCATGTGGGCTTTGAAAAAGTTGAACCTTGACTGGGCTGAGGCTGCTAATCTGAGATTGACACAACTCAACGAAATGGAAGAATTCCATTTCCATGCCTATGAGAGTGAAGTTGTGTACAAAGAAAGAATGAAGTTTTTCCATGACAAGAAGATCTTGCAGCGGGAGTTCAAATCGGGTGACTTAGCCTTGATTTTCAATTCAAGACTCAAGTTGTTCCCGGGAAAACTCAAATCTAAATGGTCTGTCCCGTTCAAAGTGGTCAATGTGTCTTCATTTGAAGCTGTTGAATTAGAGTCAGAGGATGGACTCCGAACTTTCAAGGTGAATGGCCAGCGGGTTAAGCACTACTTGGGCACAACTGGAGACACGCATTTGGTGGAGCAATTTGATCTCAAAGATGGTCCATCCCCCATCACTGAGTAAGCCCAAAAAGGGGCCAATTTCATCGTGTCGCGACGTTAAATTAAGCACTTCGTCGGAGGCAACCCATGTGTGGTAACATTATTTTTGTTATGTAGATTATATTGAGTAAGTTGACGTGTTTTTTAGAGTGCAGTTGGTCCAAAATATCATAAAACGGGATGAACATATTGAAGAAATGGAAGAAAAGACGCTCAAAAGAGTTTGCTGCAATTATGCGGTTGCATAATGACTATGCGGACCGCATAGTGGTCGAAAACCTGGACAAGAAGTTGAGAAGAATTTGCTAAAAATATGTGGTGAAAAATTACATTATGAAATCCACATATCACTTATGCGACCACATAATGCTTCACATCTATGAGGTAATTAGACCTATCCTGAAACTATCGCATAACACTCATGCGGTCGCATAACGTGTTATGCGGTCACTTGTCCACCGCATCCTTGCCAGGTAAAAAGCCCTAAACTTCTTCGCACAACCTCACTCACTTGAACACAGGCATCACACAGCACAAGACAAACAAAAACAAAAACAAAACAAAAAAAGAGTAAGGCTAGACCGGATTTTGAAGCAAGAACAAGGATCGATCAAACGAAACCAAGTGCAATTATATTTCAGAGATCATTTTATTCTACTTTTTTTATATATCTGGTATATACTTTCTCACCTTTCCATTTTTGTTACTTTTGTTTTGTGTTGTTTTTGTTCTTTCTTTGTTTGTTTTGTGTTGTTTTTGTCTTTTGTAGACCCCTAAGTGCTTAATTGAAGATAAAAATGCTAGGTAGGGGGTCTGTGAACATGATGTAGGTTGTAAATTCTTGTTAGGAGTAGGTTTGAATTGTGGGAAATATGACTTTTTATGGCCCGCATAAACGGTTTGCGGCAAGCAATGTCACAACAAATGTAACCCTAGGTGACCTCCCGTACTACTGCTGAGAACTCCTCCCAGTCTAATGAGGGGAGTCACAACTAGATACCTTGCCATTAGTAGACTTGCAAGATGAGGCAAGAAGGAAAAATGGGGAGGATCTACAACTCTGATTTGGGGTTACAAGCTCCATGAGTCTATACAAAGAGGGGCTTACAAAGGGGAAGATCCTAGAAGAAAATCTTTATGGGATTCCCAAAATTATTAATCAAAAGTCGACCGGACGGAATTGAAGAATTAAAACAATTGAGCCTGAATGGGTTGAAGTAACACTATCCTCACATCCTAGAGAACATCAAGGAGGGGAGGTGGGAATTCTTCACGGAGGTCCCTAAGGAGTATAATGAAACAATTGTGCGAGAATTTACGCATCATATGGGGCCTCAAGGTCAGCTAAGCACAAGAGAAACAGAGTCTTTAGCGAAATTGTTCTGGTTCGAAGAAACCAGGTGTTATGTGATAAGGGCACCATCAATGACTTGTACTTTGAGGACTGGAGTCTAGGCATGGCTGAGTATGAGAGCAAAGTAGCAAATAAAGACAATGAGCGTGCTTGGATAGATTTTGTGATAGCAAAGGGAACCCCAGCCTGGATTAAACCTAACCAGAAGATTTACAAAGAGGATCTCACATGGGAGGGTCGCTACTGGCTCAGCTTTGTCACTTCACGCCTGATACCGTCCAGAAATGAAACAGATATCAACATTGAGAAAGCACTCATGATTGCGTGCATCATGGCGAGTATAAAAATTGATGTGGGTGAGATTATATTCCGAGAGTTGGGGGTCAGGGCGAACCAGAAAGCTATATCACTTCCATTCCCCTTCTTGATCATAGCTCTGCGTAATGATATGGAAGTGCTCCATTTCCACACCATGACAAACCGGTGGAAGCGCTTAAGGATATCGATATCATGCGTATTATTGACACAGTGTCAAAGGAAGTTGCTGCTCCTATAGAGATTCAGATCCCCCTCCCAACAGACACAGATATTCCAGAATCCCAGATACCTACCTCTTCTCAGGCCACAGTCGCATCCACAGCCCACTCCACAGGCCACCACTGCACAGCCCCCGGTCGCACTTCCAGCTCTTTCTAAATTGGGTCTCCTTGCTCAGCACACAAATGCTAAGGTAGATCGGCTGCTGAAGGATCTCCCAACCATTATTCAGTAGGCATTTCTTCCCATCAAATCCTCAGTGATGGCGCTTCAACAAAAACATCAATCTTATGAGGATCGCTGTTGGTTGATTTCCCAATGCACACGCAAGTGTACGTGGTCGACAAGTAATATAGGATTTTAAGTCCAGATATCGTACCCACAGGGACTTGTGATTAACTATCAACTAAACTAAACTCAAACAAATAATTAACTAAAATTAATCTAAAATAGTAAATTAAGAGATTAAAGAGACAACTAACTTAAAGACGAATTCAATGTAATTTGATATTCTAGAGTTATGGGTTGGCAAACAATCACGTTGAGTTTTCGACCTAAATCTTCTAATCAGGTTTATTGATTGACGAGGTTAATATTGCTCGTAGCCTTCTCCCGAAGTACAACTCGCCTATTCAAGCTAACCTAACGCCTATATTCCTATGGAATCAGGATTAACAAGAACGCATTAATAATTCCCGTATAATAACCAAGCAAGGCGATTAGGTATATTCCTATCCTAACCGCAAATCCGCTCCCCTGAAGGGTTAAGATCTTGCTCTACCCAATCTTATATGCAATCTAGAATTCCCTCTCCCGAGTTCAACCCTAGATTCGTAGATAGTATTCAATTGGTGATCAAGCAATTAAATAATTAAGCGCAAGATTGAATAAACAAACCAATTAAGATAAAACAATAAGAATAATTCAAGCTTCAACTACAACGTTCATGTAGCACCCAAAAACTCTAGAACTAATAAACTATAAAACTAAAAGAAGAGAAGAGAAGAAAAACTAAGTAGAATCCTCTTTCAAGCGTGGTGTGTTCCTCCACATCAGTCCTCCATCTGAATCCCCTCAATGTGATGTTTTTGGATCTATTTATATGTTTAGGATGAACACTAAACGTGTAAAAGACTTCTATTCCAACTTGAAAACACTTAAAACCCGTCAAAACTCGGTTTCTGGCCGACTGGGGACCCTGGCGTTTCAGCCCAAACGCCTGGCTAACACCAGGCACCCCCTGGCGTTTGGGGTCTAACGCCTGGCTAACGCCAGGCTTGTCCCGGATCGCTCCTTTTCGACTCTTGCACGTATTTTCCGACGTTTTGTGCTCTCATTTAGCTCGGCTTCCATTTTCAACTCACCTACACATTAAATAAACTTCATTAGGCACATACGACGGGTATTCTTATCATTAAAGCACATAAAATGCAAGGTATATAATACTTAAAATCATGAATTCTAGCCACGCATCAATCGCTTGAAGGAAATTGAGGTTCGACTGGAGAAAGTTGAACGGGGCGAGGTTGGAGGCATGCCTAAGCTCCGTACAGATGTAGATGCACGAAAGGGTGAGCTCCAAAATATGCACAACCTGGAGTTTGACGTGTCCTCCCTCCTGCCAAAGGAAGGAGAGTAGGGAGCTGGTACATCCATTCCTGGACTAGACTTTGATTTCACCACACTGATGACAGCTCCCAAGCTGTAGATTGTTGAGACCTCCCAAACTCCATCCCCCCTGGAACCTGATGCGTGGCTAGAATTCATGATTTTAAGCATTATATACCTTGGATTTTATGTGCTTTAATGATAAGAATACACGTCGTATGTGCCTAATGAAGTTTATTTAATGTGTAGGTGAGTTGGAAATGGAAGCCGAGCTAAATGAGAGCATAAACGTCGGAAAATACGCGCAAGAGTCGAAAAGGAGCGATCCGGGACAAGCCTGGCGTTAGCCAGGCGTTAGACCCCTAACGCCAGGGGGTGCCTGGCGTTAGCCAGGCGTTAGACCCCTAACGCCAGGGGGTGCCTGGCGTTAGCCAGGCGTTAGACCCCTAACGCCAGGGTGCCTATTTCGGTAAAGTCCGAGTTTTAAAGGTTTTTAAGTGTTTCCAAGTGGGGATAGGAGTCTCTTACACGGTTAGGGTTTATCCCAACCATATAAATAGACCCAAGAACACATCATGAAGGGGGGAGACGAATTTGGGAGCAAAATACACACACAAGATCATTGAAGGAGCAAGGATTATCAGTTTTCTTCATTTTTATTCAAGTATTTTCAGTTCATGCACACTTATGCAATTGTTTGATCATAGCATGAGTGGCTAAACACCCATTGTTCTGGGGTTGTGGTTTAGCCATGGATATTGCTATTCGACATTAATTTAACCTTGAATATAGTTTACTCAATATCTGGTTGTTTCTTCAATTCTGTGTTTAATTGCTTAATTGTTTGGCCAGCAGTTAGGTTTTATATACTATCTATGTTATGCTTGGGAAAGCCGTATATAGATTAGAGGAGAATTGAAGAGAGCATGATCTTAACCCTTCAGGGGAGCGGATTTGTGGTTAGGATAGGAATATACCTAGTCACCATGCTTAATTAAACATCGTAATCTTAATGCGTTCTAATAGATTAATTTCATAGGAATATAGGCGTTAATCTATTGAGAATAGGCGAGTAGTGCTTCGGGAGAAGGCTATGAGAGCGTTTATCGATTAATTAGCAACCATGAGTAAATTATATGAAAGGGAGAGTTAATTAGAATGCAATACGAGTGGTGAATAGATCACAACCCTGGAATATTTGTCTCTACTGAATACATCACAATAATTCTTGTCACTTGATAATTAGTTATTTCATAGAATTTTAGTATAAAATAGTACATCATTGATTTTATATTGGCTTGGTTAAATAACGATTAGAGTGATTTAGCAAGTAGTTTACACAAGTCTCTGTGGGTACGATATCTGGACTTAAAATCCTATATTACTTGTCGACCACGTACACTTGCGTGTGCATTGGGAAATCAACCAACAAGTTTTTGGCGCCGTTGCCGGGGACTTGAATATAGACTACTTTCTACTTACTTGCTTTAATTGTTATTTTATTGAGTCTAACGTCACGTGATTTTTGCTCCCATCTCAGGAACTTTGATTGAATGCGCAGGGTCAGAAGCCAAGACAGACTTGACGGCTTTGACCCCGAACCTGAGAGATCATTTCACAGGAGATTGCGAGAGGCAAGAGATACATCTAATATTCAGGACTTCTTCCGATTTCCTGTAAACATGGCAGAGGAGCAACACATGGCGGTTCAGGAGGTAGCAATGCCCAGTATTGCTAATGTTACCTCCAGCATTGTGAAGCCCAGAATCACTGGGCACTTTGAGCTTAAACAGAGCATGATCCAGCTACTTCATGCAAACGGGCAGTTTATGGGTCTTCCACACGAGGATCCACAACAGCACATTCTAAATTTCTTGGAAATCAGTGATACTTATATCACTAATGGGGTCACGCCAGATTATGTGAGGCTTACGCTTTTCCCATTCTCTCTATTGGGCGAAGCAAAGCGATGGCTGAAGGCAGAACCAGCTAATTCCATTACAACATGGAACGATTTGGCGAGGAAATTTCTGGCAAGGTTCTTTCCTTCAGGAAAAACTGCAAAGATCAGGAGTGAGATAGTTTCCTTTCGACAGAAAACGGGTGAATCTTTATATTCAGCATGGGAAAGGTTCAAGGGACTACTCAGAGACTGCCCTCATCACAATCAGTCAAACGAGGTGTTAGTTCACACTTTCATTGAAGGGCTCCATCCTCAAACAAAAATTGTGGTAGATGCAGCAGCCGGAGGTCAGGTGTTGGAGAAGAATTATGATGAAATATTTGCATTATTGAATAAATTCTCCAAAAGCAATCCAGACTGGCAAGGAGAGATGGGAAGGAATGTGGTTCAAAAGTCACCAGGGGTCCTTGAACTAGATGTGGTCTCAGCATTGTCAGCCCAGATCTCTACATTGACTAACCAAGTCAATCAGATGAACCTGATAATTAACAAGCAGCAGGCCCAACCAGTGCAACAGATTCAGGTATTTTGTGAAGTCTGTGGAGAGGGTCATTCGAGTGATTTATGCCCAGTTAATCCAGAGTCTGTCTGCTTTGTGGGTAATGCAAATAGGGGACACCAAATCAATATGGGAATACTTATAACCCTAACTGGAGAAATCACCAAAAACTTCTCTTGGGGTGGAAATCAAAGCACTCAGAATCATTACAGGCATCCAGCACCTCAACAGCAGTATAAACCACCTCAGGCTGAACCATCAGCAAGCCTTGAGGAAATTATGAAGAGAATGACGAATGACCAACTTGCTTTCAATCAGAAATTGATGGCTGATCACCAAGCCCAGACTACAGCAATGAGAAATTTAGAACATCAGGTGGGGCAACTCGCAAATTCTCAAAATACCCGCCCAACAGGGGCTCTTCCAAGTGACACCGAGGCTAATCCTAAAGCATCTGTTAATGCTATATCATTGAGGAATGGGAAGCAATTGGAAGAAGTCCAGTCAAAAGGGAAAAAGCAGGTGATTTCTAATGAAAAATCAGCCACTATTGAACCAGCATCAGACAATCAGAAAAAGTCAGAAAATCTAGTGAAAGAGGCGGTAGCGGAGCAACCCCCACCAATTGTTGCAAGACCAC
>ML381485.1:0-79514 GCA_005239525.1 Nicotiana knightiana
TTGCAGGTAGACACGCATGATGCTTACAGAGGTTAAAGAAATGACAGTGTAGAACACAAAGAGCCTGACCAATTTGTTTTAAAGAAAAAAAAAAAATCAACAACAACATCAAGTTCGGGACCTGGTCCATGTTTCCCAGGTTAGTAGCTATGTGTATCCTATCTCTTTTTTCAAAAAGTATTTGCATTTATTACTGCTGCCACACCATCGCTTTTTCAAAAAGTACATCCATCACATCCATCACTCGAACCTTTCAAATCCCTCCCCTCTTCCCAAAATTTCACCGCCAGTTGAACCAGTTCCTTCACCTCCCATTACTCTAACTATTATAACCTCTCTCTACACACCCACTCCTACGAACAACCCTTCAGTTTCTCACTGACCTGCATCAATGGCCTCCTCACATGAACTCTCCCCTTCCCTCACCACTGATCTCAACACCACTCCAATGGACGATCGGCAACCACCTCTTCTAGAGGAAGCCATCTTAGCCCCCACTCCTTTATCTCCTCCTTCTGAACCAGAAGCCTCTCCTTCCTTCTCTCCTCCAGCTGACTCCCCAAACAAAACCCTCACTACTGAAACAACCACTGTATCTCCTCCTTCCCTTATATCACAATCTGAGACCTTCACCGCTGAAGTTTCTCACATCTCTGAAGTTTCAGCAGACGACCCTGATCAATACATCTCCTCGACTCTCATGGAGTCTTCTGAAAAGGAGGCAACCAAAAATATCTTGACCATCGCATCTGAAAATGACCCCTCTGAAGGCACCCACTCTCCTCCTGCAACATAGGAAGAATCACAGCGCATCATAGAGGAGGAAGAAACAATGGTCCCTTTTGCATCTCCTTCCCATGAGGTCACACCTTCTAAACCCAGTGAGGAACCTGTTTCTCTACTATCTCAGTCTTCTCAAGACCAGATCTTCTACACACCTCCTCTTGAGTCCATTCCTCCATGTGAGGGACCCATGCATCATAAAGATGATGAGGATGACATGGTGCTGAGTGCTCGCTTCAAACTTCGTCATAACACTAGCACTCCTACTCCACCTGTTAAGCGTTCCTCAACCAGGCTACAGAAGAGAGAGGTTGTCATTCTGGCTCTGGAAAAGAGTAAAAAGAGCAACAAAAAGAAGAAAAGGCTGGTGAAGGATGGTCAAACAGTGGGGGACAAGGACATCCCTGTGGTGGCAATAGAGGATGACACCATTGAGGAACCTAGCTCCTTAGTATAACGAAAGAAGTCTGAGTCTAGCCAACGTCCTAAGAAGGAGTCTGTGACAAGTGATGTGAAGAACAAACAGAAGGTGGTCGGGGAGACATGCGAGAGGAAATCTATATCTGCTCGTTCAAAAGGAAAATCTGTGAAGGTATCAGGGAAAAGAAAGCGTGAGGAAGAAACTGCAGTGGAACCTGGTTTTGAGATGCCCATTCCTTGTAGTAGTGGGAAGTGGAAGGAAAATGTTCAAAACCAAAGCGTGTTGTGGGGTCGTACATTTGATCCTGAGATTCTAGAGATGCCTGGCATGAGTCAACTCGTGACCATGGTTGAGTTCCAAAAGTGGGAACACCTGTTCAATATGAGTTCTCCTAAGGTCTATGAAGATGCTGTGAAAGAATTCTATGCTACCCTCTTCACACCAGAAGATGGTCATGTGTGTGTGCTGGTAGAGGGTGTGGACATAGTCATTGATGATGCTGCCCTGGGGGAAATTTTGGACGTTCCATCAGAAGGGCTATCTTTAGTGGATCCCAACAAGTCTGCGTGTAGCGGTGATTTTCGGAGAGCGATAGTTAAACCAGGGACTGTCCATCAAGGGGAACGGGTTCACAAGAAGGCTATGTTGCCTATTTACCAACTCTTCTTTGAGCTGGCGAACAAAGTCCTTCTTCCCCGAGCTGAGCGACGCTCTATTGCTTCCCGAGCAGATTTGATTTTGATGGAAGCCCTTGACGACTTCAAGCCTGTCAACTTGCCTACTCTGATGATAAGTCATATGGATAAGGTTGTCTCGCTTAAGGATGGGAATCATGGTCTCCCCTATGGATTCTTGCTCACTCGCGTCTTTAAGCACTTCAAGGTTCCACTCAGGAATCCACGGATTGGGACTCGCAAGCAAAGCTTCTCCAAGACCACGCTTGAAGAGTGCGAGTGCATTGAGAAAGTTGGGGGCAGCTCTTCGACAATCTCTCAGATAATCAATGCTCTGAATGCTGCCCATGATACGATCAAAAGGTTGAAGGCTCACAATGCCATCCTCGAAGTGTCCAGTCTAGTTGTCGATGATCATGATGCGAGTAGTGACTTAAAGGAAGAAGTGGATCGCCTAACCAAGGAAAATGCTGAGCTTAAGCAACAAGTGGAGAACCTCAAAGACAAACTTCTCGCGGAACAAACCTCGGAAAATTCCCGCATGGACATGGTTCTTCGAACCATCTCTGCTTCCTCCTCCAAGCCCTCCTCCTCTGGTGCCTCTTAGGATCTGTCCTCCTCAGTTCTTCAGTGACGTGTTGTGGTTGTTAGTTTTTATGCTTTGCTTTTTGTGTTTGGGAATGTGGATTTCACCTAGTTGCTCCCACCTGGCAAAATCCAAATGAAGTTCCTTGATCCTAGAGCAAAGACTTCCTTTTGTTTTCAACTATCTATTAATATAATCAGTCTTTTTATATTCTCGCTACTGTGCTTCTGCTTTACCACTCTGTTTTTATCATGTTGTGTGCACATAAGGGGCATGAGTTAACTATATCGGACTTCCTTATGTCTTCTGCCTGGGTATGACTTTTTATGATGCCAAAAGGGGGAAGGTTCAGGGGAAGCTCATAGATAGGGGGAAGTCAAGGGGAAGCTCATCGACATGGGGAACTTCGCCAGGGACCTGATCGATCACTGTTATGTATCTACTGGTGTTAGTTTACAATTTTGCTCACATATCTGCTTCCCAAATTTAAAAGTTTTTCATCATCAAAAAGGGGGAAATTGATGGGCTATATTACGTTTTGATGATCTAACAAACTTTTACGTGCTGAACCAGGAAAAGGACCTGATGCGTAAGCAGCACAAACATTTGCTCTGACTCCAGGAATTTCGGATCATTCAGTACCGGATGAGGATGGACCAGCTAAGGGACCTGATCCCTTAGCAGATTCGCAGAATAAAGTACACGCCAATTTGACAGCTGTAAAAAGCTGTGACAGAAAAGGTGTCTGCCTGCTACTGTTCACGCTACAGTGTAGCAACAGTGCGGCAGTCACTTCCTAGTAGTTGAGCCGTGTACCTTCAATATCTTTGACATCCTTCTTGGAATGTGTAATGATGTATAAAATCTTGAAGAAAGAAGAACAACATATTCACTTGAGCATTTACTATTATTCTTCAAGCATTGAAGATCTGCCCAGCAATTGAAAGCTCAAGTGTATCAAGAACAAGAAGACAACTCCACTAAAAGAGGACCAGTTTCACTGTGTGTCTTAGGTGTCCATTAGTTGAGTTGTAATCTTGTGTTTTGTCTTTTATTGTATTTTATCTTGCTTTCTAAGAAGCTTTGTAATAGGAACTCTAAAACCATACCTCATTCATGATCTTGTGTGACTAGAGGTAGTCATAAGTCAAAGTCTTTGTAGCTAGAAGAGTTACAAAGTAGCTTGTAGTAAGAACTATAAGTTAGTGTGTGAAAGTCTTTGTAAGGGTGCCTTACAAAGTGGCTTGTAATAGTGTAGATTACAAGTTAGTGGAGTTGAAAACCTACAAGAGTGGGTCGTGGTTTTTGTCCCCTTAAGAGGGATTTTTCCACGTAAAAATCCCTTGTCTCTTTACTCGTTTGTATCACATTATTCTGTGGAAACCAATAGAGGATCTGGTCTCTCTACTGGTTGGTGGACGCAATCAAACCTTCACTGGGGTTAATTTCAGTGTACGAAACATTGAAATTATTCAACCTATTGCTTGCGTTTTATCCATTTTATCTACGAATTAACATTAACTTCCAAAAGCATTTTAAGTCTGTTTGCATATCTGTTTTCTTCTGCAAAGGTGGTTGTGATTATCCTCTTCAATCCACTTATAAATAAAAGTATCCTCTTCAACCTACTTATAAAAAAAGATATCTTCAATCCTCTCATAGACTAGCTCGGGGAATCTTAGTAGCTTAGTTGGTTGGCTACCTGAACTTTCACCTTGTTGGTGAGAGTTCAATTTTCCACCTTGTAATCCCTCCCTATTTCCCTTTCCCCTACCATGTAACAAAAAAAAAATAAAATTCTAGCTCTTCTTTTGTTCCTCGATTATTTAGAATCTGGTTCTGGTGCTATAATGATCTTTAACACATGAAATATTGCTATTAACTAGCTGGCTGTGCTTCATTGTCCATGCATGGTCCATGTCCTTAATATGTTAAGGCGTTATCCAAACAGCTGAAGCTACCATTGGTATGTTTTCGTGAACAAGCTCATGTTTCTCTTTGCTGGGTGAATTAGAGGCAAGAAGGCCAAATAACACTGAAAAACTATGCAAAATTTTCCTTGATCCTGCCTTTTATAATTTTAAGAGCATTGTTTCTTTTCTGATGTTTTTTACATCAAACAAAAGAAAATAGAAGAGAAACAAGAATAGTCCAGAAAAAGAATTCAGATGTATGTTGTACTTTAATGTTACCATTCTCAAAAAAAAAGATGTATGTTGTACTCATAGCTAATATTATTCAGATTCATACTTACTGAAGATGACTGTAAAACAGAACAACAGAAGGAGTCTGTACCCCTGCAAAGTCCAAATAGTAAAAAGACGCTTTTACTGGACATATTTCAAGGGAAAGCTCTCTTGCACATGCTTTCCTATTTGGCTCGGAATTTGTAAGTGTTGATGATCAGGGGAGGGTTATAGTCTCATCTGCTGCCCAAATTTTTTTAAAAGAAACTTTGGTTTCTAAATTTACAAGCACCCGATTATTTGAAAAGTTCAACCTGCCAGAAGAAGATTCCCTTCATGGTAAGGTTTCAGGGAATGAGCTGGAGGAAAAGACTGATGGAGTAAAAGACATTTCTGCTACTCAGACAAGTGCAGAAACAAGTAATTTGGAAGCATCACGAATCTGTGTGTCTAATGCACAGCAACAGAAGATATTAGATCTCTGCAAGAAGAATTTTCAAAGTCCAGATCACAAGGTAAAACCAGAAGGTAAGAACATCAGTGAGAGTCTGGAAGTTCAAATTTGTGGGATGCCAATAGTAGATGATGAGCCAGACAAAGAGTTTGGAGATATGGAGCTTAGTCCTGGTCTAACAAACTTTAGTGATATCGAGTTTGTCCCGGAATCTCCTATAACTGATGGTCTCTTTCTTTTCCTTACACAAAGTCTTCTATGGAACTATGCGCTTTTTTTTTTTTTACAGTATCTTTTTGTTACTGTAAAAGTTTTATCTTTTCTTTTGCAGGGGTATTAAAGGATAAAGGTGCACAGTTCATGGTTAAAGACCTTGATTCAACACCAAAAGAATCGTCAGAACAGAATGAAAAGACTGCAGGTGGCATTAGCACCTTTGGAAAAGATAATGCAATGTCAACTCCTATACAAAACATTCAGAGTAATGAACCGAGAAGTTGCAAGTACACTTGTCTAATTGCTGAAGATAATCAAACTCCTACGGCAAAATTATCAAGCAAAAGCTGTAGCAAAGACTGGCAACTTGGTTCTACAGACAAATCAGAGAGGCGTTGGACAAAAACCAAAGTTTAGAAGATTGCGCAAACACGGTGATCTTCCTAGAAGAAAACTTCCAGACAAGCAAAAAGCTGGTACTTCCCGAAAACGAACAGCTCCTTGTGGCACTGACAGTCATACTGGTTTCAAGCATGGAAGAACTATAGGTAACTTGGATGCTTTACTTTTCTAGCAAAAACAAAAGCATGCTTGCTGCTAATCATTCCTGGATTTCAATACTAGAGGGTTTCAATTAGCTATTCATTTTCCTACAACCTTTTAAAGGATTTTGTATTCTATGTCATTTGGGAAGTATGTTTATGTTGATAAAAAAATGGATATTGATGTATCTGCTATTGCCATCAGGTGAAACGGCAGCCAAACATTGTGACAGACTTCATTGAAGAGCAAGCTGAGTAAGTTCATTCTTATAGAACTGGAAATCCCATGCTCCTATTAATTGGTGCTAGTTAGCTCACTTCATGAAATACACACATAGATGGATTGCATAGTCAATATGCTGGCCTTGCTGGTGGTAGTACTCGACCATGGTATAATCTGGTACTATAAGTTGTATGGTCTTCGTTTGATTTCACCGAGGAGCAATGGAACTTAATTGAATTTGTTCTTATTCTTTCGTACTTCACTCTTCATAAGAACGGGGTACTTAGCTGTTTCGTTCTTTCTGAGTCGTGGGGGTGTAAAAAACTGAAGTCTCAATTGAAATCTTGAGCTCTTTGCTCCTCTTCTTTGTTTATTGTGTCTCTACAGGGCATTCCTTTCATTTATGTCTTATTCCTCCCATAATACTTTTCCCAGTTTTGTCTTTTTCCCTATCTGACTGTTGTTCACTCTGGAAGAGCTCAAATATCATAGGGAAAAAGTAAGTTTCTAGCAACAGATCTTAAGATAAGTAGCACATAAGGATATTGAGAAGTATATTACTCCCCCTAAAAAATTGCAATGAAATTCTTAACCTGTGCAGGAGATATTGTTTAGAATGAAACTGAGATATTATTCTATCCTCAAGAATATTGATTAGCTACTATCCAAGTACTCAAAGGAAAGTATGGTTAGCAATTTCCTGTGGTATCATCAAGATTCTGCACCTGCACTCAGTGCATGGTTTATGGGTTATGGCTATCATGCCTTGTATCAACAAGACTGCATAAATTATGGGTTAATGGGATACATATAGTGTCAACAAGTACTTATCTTCCATTCTTCTGACTTGCTAGAACACTATTACGGGCAACATGGCCCTCAAATACGTAATCCCTAAAAATCTGAAACTTTCCTAACTTAGCTTATCTTGATCCTATATGATCAATAATCACATAATACAAGTTGATTTGATCATATATAATAATAATCAGATATTACAAATCAACACTCTCCCTCAAGCTGGAATGTAGATATTTGACATGCCTAACTTGCTTACAAGACTTTCAGATCTTCTTAGTAAAAATATCTGATGTCTGTTGATCTGTTGGCACAAAATGGCAAGCACAGGTTTCCTTCTTCAAGTTTCTCCTTGATGAAATGCCTATCCACCTCAATATGTTTTGTTTTATCATGTTGAATGGATTGTGGGCAATGTTTATGGCAGCTTTATTGTCACAATCTTCTAAGTTCCTCCATCATTTTCTTAAGCCAAATCATCTCACAGATTCCATGAGCCATAGGTTTTGTACTCTGCTTCACCGCCAATACCATGTTTATCAGGTAACCCAGTTCTTTTTTATTTTGACTCATTCCCTCATTATTGAAAAACAAATTTTCTTCTACAAACTTCTCTCCCTGAAGATGAGTGCCAAGAAAAGGTTGGGATTAAAAAAAAAGTAACATCCATAGTAACCACAACCTTCTTTGTATTCGTATCATAACACTTATACCCTTTCTGATTTGGAGAATAGCCTATAAAAACACATTTTCTTGCTCTTATTGTGATCATGGTTGTGAACGAAAGCACTAAAACCAAACACTTTAATGGCAAATCAGTAGTTAGCCTAGATGTAGTAAATTTATCTTTGAATAGGCTAAAAAGAGTTCTAAAACTAAGAGCTTTACATGGCATCCTATTTATCAAATAGGTGGTTGTCAAAAGAGTTTCTTCCCATAAATATTGGGAACTCTAGTAGTAAACAATAGGGCTCCAGCTACTTCCAATAAATGTTTATTCTTTCTCTCGACAACCCTATTTTGTTGGGGCGTATCAGGGCATGAACTTTGATGAATTATTCATTTATTTAAAAAAAAAGTTCCTAATTACTCATTCAAAAATTCCCTACCATTATCACTCCTAAAAATATGGGTTTTCTCTTGAAATTATGTTTCAATCATAGCATAAAAAATCTCGAATGCATTTTTTACCTCTATTTTTTCTTTTAAATGATAAACCCAGCTTAGCCTAGTGCGATCATTAATAAAACTCACAAACCATCGTTTTCCATTATTTGTCAAAACCTTAGAGGGTCCCCAAACATCACTATGGATAAGCTTAAATGGTTTGGAGGCATGATATTTATGAGAGGGAAAAATAGAACGTCGATGTTTTGCCATTTTACAAAATTCACACTGAAACAGAAACTTTAAATAATAAAAACTAGGATGATCAAGCCTATAATGCCAAGGCAAAACCTTATTCTCAATAAAAATGGAGTTCAAACAAATAGAATTTTTGTTTACTGAATTGTTTCCATCCTCCAAGAAATAGAGACCTCCAGATTTTTTAGCACTGCCAACATCCTCCTCGAGACCTTGTTATGAAATTTACAAGAAACCAAGTCAAATAAACAACAAACCCACTAGTTTCCCACGAGTGTGGTCTGGGAAGGGTAAGATGTACGCATCCTTACCCCTACCCCTAGAAGGGTAGAGAAACTGTTTCCGATAGACCCTCAGCTAGAGAACGACTGAAAAACAAAAAGGTAATCGCAATAACTAGGAATAATAGCAAGATGAAATAAGATCGAATCCAAGAATGCAGTCAAACTCTAGGTAGTAATAACCATCTATGAATAAACGATATCATACTAACACTAATGCTAGTGAACTGAGTAAGACAAAGAGAAATGCTCGACTACCTACGAACATTCTACCCTAATCTTTGACCCCCACACCCTCCTGTCTAGGGCCATGTCCTCAGTCAGCTCCAGCTGCGCCATGTCCCGCCTAATAACCTATCCCCAAGACTTCTTAGGCCTACCTCTACCCCTCGTGCTACCCATCGAGACTAACCACTCACACCTTGTAACTGGGGCTTCTATCCTTCTCCTCTTAGCATGCCCGAACCATCTCAACCTCGCCTCCCGCATCTTATCCTCCAGGGGCCACTCCCACCTTTTCCCGAATAACTTCATTTCTAATCTTATCCAACCGGGTATGCCCACACATTCACCTCAACATCCTCATCTCAGCTACTTTAGCTTCTGGGTATGGAAACTCTTGACCGGCTAACACTCTGCTCCATACAACATAGTCGGTCTAACTACACCCTTGTAAAACTTACCTTTAAGTCTCAGTGGCACATTCTTATCACACAAGTGCTGTAAACAACTGGGAAAAGGATTATTGTGGTGACTTATAATATGAACAGCCTTAGAACGTGGTTTTCAGGGTGTGAAATATTAAAGCTGTAAAAGACAGACAAAAACTCGCAGTATGATGAAGTAAATGTGATGTTGCTCCAGAGGTAACCTCAGAAGATAACTTATGATTGGTGACATGGGCGGATCTACCTTATGAGTTCGGGATGCCACGACACCAGCTCGCTTCGATAAAATATTTACTAAGTATGTAGTATATCTATGAAATAATCGATATGTTATATTGATGGCACCCAAACTAACAGTGTAGGTGCCAGTGGTCCAGCTCCCAATCCGGAGGATGTCACTATAGCCGCATTTTTGTTTCACACCTTTTTTCGAGTTTTTCCTTTATTTTCAGTTCATCGGGCCTTAGGGCCTCACCTCTTTTCCCCTTTTTTCTTCGTTTTCTTTTCCTATTTTTTCTTCCTTTTATTTGCTAAGTTTCTCTCTTTTTCTTTATTTTTCAATCTTTTGTATACCAATCTTTATTTGTTTCTACATTCTATTATTATATCTTACTTTATGAACAATATTTTTCAAGATAGTTAGAATATGATGTCTTTTTCTGATGATACAATATTAATTTAAATATTGAAGTATAATTGAATCTGTCTTTTTTATTTGCTCTTGAAAAAAATAATTTGATTAATAGTCGATTTGAGTTGATTATTATGGAACGTTGAAGGTTTTAATTTAAACATATTACCATATAACTCGACAATTAGCTTGTAAAATATAATCCAAGAATGATAAAGGTAAATTAATCTAGTCAAACAAAAAATATGTAATATCAAGCTATTCTTTATGCAAAAGATTTCATTGGAGACGCTTTTTCATGAATTTGTTTTTGTAACTTTTATATATATTCAACATAAAAATGAACCTAAATCCAACTTAATTGCTTTGTAAATGAAAGACCAATTTGAGTTAACCATAACCGAACTGACCCATCCCTACAATACGGTCTTGTAGCTAGTTGTAGATAATACTTAGAGGGATAGGCATAAATTTTTATAAATGGGGTCAATATTTGAAATAGTGAACAACTCAATAAATAACTATAGTGACAAAGTCAATTTTGTATTTATATCCAATATGTTTTATTTATTTATATATATATATATATATGTTAAAAAATTTTGGGGAAGCGATTTCCTGTGACACAGCTTGGTGGCACCCGCAACCTCTGATTTCTTGATCCGCCTCTGATTGGTTCACCATCATCATCTTTGATGAACAGACAGCCTGAGACCTCTATTTCAAGTTCATTACTGTAACCTGTCATAAAACCTTTCCTTTTCCTTCGTGATTTATTTAGTTTTTATTTTATCATCCTAGACACATGCATTCTAGAATTAGGTGTAGAGCTTCAAACTTGTTTTTTAGGGAATAGGGAGTGGAAACGGGGCGTCCTGATAAAGTTTCTTACACCAAAAAATTTATGTTTGCACATTCCTCTATTCATCCCCTATACTTTTCCACAATTTTGTTTTGTGCTCTGAAAGTTTTCTAAGTACTAATATGCTCTTTTACTTTACAGAAAGGAAAAGAAAGAGTAGTGTTAAAACATAACTTTTCTACACGACTAAGATGCACGAGAACATGCAACAGGGCTAGTGTTACATCTTAGATTATGAAAAAAATTGCATAATTAATGGCGCAATTGACATGTCCAATGCCCATTGAGTTTGTTCTGCAGCCCATTGATGTTTAGAGTATCCTTACTGCAATTAATGTCCCAAAACAAAATAACCATCATCGATCGGTTACTAGTCAAATTTTCATACTTATAATGAATTTCATCTGCCTCATGCACTTCTCCTGATATGCTTCTAAAATAATGGTTCTTACACGGTGTCTTCAGAAGTTTCAGTATCTAATGATGAGGAGGATAAGCAGGATTACAGTTCATATGATGATAGTTTCATAGATGACAAGATAAATCCAACAGCGGCAGATAGTCAAGCCGAGGCTGGTGAAGTTGATATGATAGCGATTTACAGGTTTTTATTAAGTTTCTCTCTTTATTTTCTGTTTCGTTCTACACGTTTTCTCCCTTTTCTGGGTGTTTTTAGTATTGATTCCTTTTAAAATTTTGAAGTGATAAAATATCCGCTCTTCATTTTTGGGAGCGAAAGTGTCCCACTTTGAGCTAAAATGGTGTTATCTGATCATTAGGTTTAAACAAACAAATCAATGTAAGAATATTAGGGGGCGAATGCATGATGAGACTAGGCATCTCATGTGACCGACTTTCAAAATAGCTTTTTTACAAGTAAATGGAAATGGAACAAGCTCAGTTGAAAGGTCAGGTTATTCAATGTGTGCAGTTTCTACCTGCATGGGACTGATGTCCCTGCGCTCTGTATTGGAACATAATTTCTTTTACTCAAGTTATAAATAATTTGCAGTTCTTGCTTCAGAATTAAGAAGAGATTATAAGCACTGATGTCTTTGTGCTTAAGAACATATCAGCAACATGGACTTCAATGAAACAAAACACTTCAATATGTGAAGTTTTGAAGTGATGTGGCGACGAACTTCTTGGCTGAAATTTATAATTTGATAGCTGGTGATAAAGTACTGAAAATAGTAATACATATCTAAGAATAGGATAATACAAGAATAGTACTAATACTATTGGTAAGGATCGGATAAATTCTCGACTACCGACCAACTTTTTACCCTAATTCTCAACTTCCACGCCTTCCTATCAAGGATTATGTACTCGATAAGTGAATGAGCGCCATGTCCTGCTTAATCACCTCTTCCTAGTACTTCTTTGGCCTACCTCTACCTTTCCTCAGACTCGTCATGGCCAGCCTCTCACAACTTCTAACAGGGGCATCTGTGCTTTTCCTTTTCACGCGCTCGAACTATCAAAACCTCGATTTTCGCATTTTGTCCTCCATGGGGGGCCACTCCCACCTTGTCCCGAATAACTTCATTTCTATTCTCATCTCCTGGTATGCCCACATATCCATTTCAGCATCCTCGTTTCTTCTACTTTCTTCTTCTGGACATGAGAGCTCTTGATTGACCAACTCTTAGCCCCATATAATATAATCGGTCTAACCACCACCTAGTAGAACTCACATTCTTATCACACAAAATACTAGATGCGAGTCTCCATTTCATCCACCCCGTTCCAATATGATGTGTGATATCCTTGTCAATCCCCCTGTCCCTTTGAATTACAATCCAAGATACTTGAAACTACCTCTCTTGGGGATAATTTGTGTATCAAGCTTCACGTCCACGTCCGCTTCATAAGTCTCATCACTGAACTTGGATTCCAAGTATTCTGTTTTGGTCCTGCTTAACTTGAAACCTGTAGACTCTAGGGTCTATCTCCAAAGCTCCAACCATGCTTAACCTCACCTTGCATCTCGTCAATCAGTACTATGTCATATGCGAATAACATGTACCATGGCACCTCCCCTTGAATATGTCGCATCAACACATCCATCGCCAAGGCAAATAAAAACGTGCTAAGAGCTGATCCTTGGTACAAACCTATCATAACTGGGAAGTGTTTCGAGTCCCCTCTCACATTCCTTACAGGGTCTTAGCACCCTCATACATGTCCTTAATCATTCTAGTGTACATTACCGGCACACGGCTAACCTCCATACATCTCCATAAAACCTCTCTGTGGACTTTATCGTAAGATTTTTTCAAGGTTAATGAATGCCATATACAAGTCATCCTTCCTCTCCTTATACTGCTACACCAATCTCCTCACAAGATGAATCCAAACTAGTTCTTGGAAATAGACACACTTCTCGCCATCCTCACTTCCATCACCTTCTCCCAAACTTTCATACTGACTCAACAACTTGATACCCCTGTAGTTGTTGCAGTTTTAGATATCACCCTTATTCTATGGAAGGGAGTAATCAAGGCAAAACATGGGGTACAAAATCATTGGTGCTGGCCTATGGAAAAGTATATGCAAACTTAAAGATGAATTCTTCCAGAATACCCAACTGGTGGCAGGCAATGGTATGCCTATCAGGTTTTGGAAGGATAAGTGGCTGAATAATACCATTCTGATGGAGGAATTCCCAAGCCTCTTTCTATTAGCATGTGAGCCAAACTCCTCTGTCTCTCAGAATTGGGCAAACAACACTTGGGACATGCTTTTCAGAAGTAACCTACAAGGCTGAGAAATTGAAGAAGTGACAGACCTGCTTTCCAGAATAGAAATCCACATGATGAATGCCCAGGCAGCAGATAAGTTAAAATTGGAGCACTGCTGATGGTAAATACTCAGTGAAAGAAGGCTATGCAAACTCATATGCTCCTAATAAAATGATTGATGACTGGCCATGGAAATTGATATGGAAGACTAATCTCCCAACAAAGATCAAATGTTTCAGCTGGATAGCCCACTATGAAGCATGCCTCACACAAGACAATCTTAAGAAAAGAGGCTTCCAGATGGTCAATAGATGTTACATGTGCCAACAGAAACTTGAATCTAACAACCATCTATTTTTACACTGTTCAGTTGTTGCTGACTTATGGAATATGTTTTTGTGTATTTTTGGTATTAACTGGGTAATGCCGCATAACACTAAAGAGGCCTTTGAGAGCTGGTGTAACTGGAGAGTTGGTAAGGCCATCAGGCCAATCTGGAAGATGATTCCTGCGAGTATTTTTTGGTGTATATGGTCAGAAAGGAGCAACAAATGTTTTGAAGGTTTATCAACTCCAAATCATTCCCTCAAGGCTAGATGTATTTTATATCTTTATAGTTGGCATTACCTTTCCCCCTTAGATTCTCCTAACAACTTTTTGAACTTCGTTAGCTCCCTGGTACTAGAATAGTCTTTTTGTAATTGAGCTAACAATGTCTTTTTTTCTTCCATATCTTTTGTATTATTATGCATCTTCTTGATGCCATCAATGAAATCTATTATTGCTTCATCAAAAAAAAGATATCACCCTTATTCTAGTATCCATTCTTCGGGCTTCTTCTTCGTCTTGAAAATGACATTCAATAACTTGGTAAGCCATTCCAAGCCTGCTCGGCCGCAACAACAACAACAACAATGACCCAGTGTAGTCCCACAAGTGGGGTATGGGGAGGGAGGGTAGTGTGTACGCAAACCTTACCTCTACCCCGAGCCTGTCAGCCGCATTCCTCTAAAAATTTACTGGGATTTTGTCTGGCCCAATTGCTCTACCTCCGCTCATCTTACGCATCGTCCCCAGTGTTGTAAATAGCGAGCGCTACAGTGCTAAAAGCGTGTAGCGACGCGAGGCGAGACACTGTCGCCATTTTTGGGTTGTTACGACGCGAAGAAGAAAAGCGAGCGCCTCTTCCTGTGTAGCGAGAGACGTTGCGATGCGAGGCGTTGCTATTTGAAAATAACGGAAGAAAAGGCAGCGATTTCTACTAAAACACAAAATTAGGGCTTGGATTTCACTTCTTACGAACAACGACCACTTCTTCTTCAGCGACAAAGTTAGGGCTTGAATTTCACATCTTCTTCTTCTTCCATCATCAGCCATCAACGACCACTTCAGGTATGTTACTTTCTTTTCTTTTCTTCTTCTCCTTTCTTCTTCTACTTTCTTCTTCTTCTATTTCAGCTCTGGTCGACCGCCATTGCTGTCTTTTTTTTTTCTTTTACTTCTTCTTTCTTCTTTCTTTAGTGATCGCTGTTTTTCTTCTTCTTTCAGATCTGTTTTTTTTTCTTCCATCATCTCTTTCAGCTCTGTTTTTCTTCTTTCTTTGATTTGTTTCTCGACCAGAGCTTTATTTTATTCTTGGGTTCTATTTTTGGACATCGAGCAGAGGCAGTAGCTCAGTTGTTGAATTTTCTCAAGTCCCGAACATGGTCATCCTAAGTTTTGGACGTGATGATCACGTAATACACATACACCTCTATCTCTTGGTGCATCATATCATGAAAAATGGCAGTCATGGACCTCATGTAGGTTTCCCCGACGTTTTTCAGACCAAATGGCATGACCTTGTAACAGTATGTACCTCAGGGTGTGGTAAAAGATGTCTTTTATACATCTTCTTCATCCATCAACACCTGGTGATATCCTGCGTAGCAATCCACGAAGGACTGTATCTCATGTTTGGCGCAGTTATAAACAAGGATGTGGATGTTCGGCAAAGGAAAGTTATCTTTGGGAATTTCCTTGTTTAAATATCTGTAATCCGCACACACTCGGGTCTTGCCGTCTTTCTTTGGCACTGGAACTACATTATCTAGCCATGTGGTATACCGAACTACTCGGATAACCCCCACTTTCAACTATTTTGTGACTTCTTCTTTGATCTTGTCACTGATATCATTTTTAAATTTTCTTTGCTTTTGCTGGACAGGGGGATAATCGGGGTAAGTCGGCAACTTATGAAGCACCAAATCAACACTTAGCCCTGACATGTCGTCATATGACCAAGCAAACACATCTTTGAACTCAAACAAGAGTTGGATTAATGCGTCCCGAGTTTTTCCATCTGTGTGAATGCTTATCTTGGTTTCCCTAATTTGTTCAGGACTTCCCAAATTAAACGGCTCAGTATCATTTAAGTTCGGCTTAGGTTTATTCTCAAATTGTTCCAACTCTCGATTTATTTCCCTAAAATCCTCTTCTTCATCGTATTCCAGCTCTTGGTTCATTATTTCACAGTTAGACAACGTGTTTAGATCTGGGCATGAAGTTTGCAAGCATGTCATGTTATTTGAAGCCGCATTATTAGAACTGAAAGAAGAAATAAAAATGACAAAAATCAGAAGGAATAAATAAAGATGGACGATGAAATATTGATTTCATTTCATTGAATTTGGAAGGTAACAGGGTTTACATTGGGAACTAAAAGACATGAAACTAAATAAAAACACCCGAATTACACCCTGGAATAACTCGTGATGTAGAAAAGGTGACAGGACAGGTCTACCGGGACTCCTGCCTGATTGGGAATGGTGTAGCCTTCCAATTTTTCAATTTGTCCTCAGGTCCCATGTACAGCACCTCAGCGGTGCTTGGTCCTTCCCCTGGCAGGACCATGTGGGTTTCATATAGTATCTTCCTCATTGCCCCACAAATCTCTTCAATTTCTTCGGCCGTAAATGCCTCATCTTCTTTTTCCTCATGGTATTTTGGGTTGACAAATGTTCTGTACAGATGCGGCACTGGCTGCGGAAAGACCCATCCATCATTCTTTCTACCATCCGCCCATTTTATATCAGCTGGTGTGTGTCTGAAGCCTACCCCAAAGAACTTTTCACTGGCAGGTAGGGTGATAGGTTCAGCTATTCCTTGTAATGATTTCCAGATCCCTTTCCCCGGTTTGAAGCCGTGCCTGATCATTTCCTTAGTGACCATGATTGATATATTTGAAAGAAATGGTTGAGGGCAACTTTTTCCTTCTTCGCACTGATCTACGACCACGATTTCAAAGGCCTGATAGACTATGTGCTCACTCCCCTCTCTTGGTTCAAGACATGGGACTGATGGGTCCCGATAGATTAACTACTCATCTTCCCCGTGGACCACAATCTCTTGATCCTCATGCTCGAACTTCACCATCTGGTGAAGAGTAGAGGGTACAACCCCCACTGCATGAATCCACGGCCTCCCCAAAAGAAAGTTGTAGGATATGTCCATGTCCAGAACCTGGAATGTTACTTCAAAGTCTACTGGGCCGATGGTCAGAATCAGATCAATCTCTCCAATTGTGTCCTTTTTGATACCATCGAAGGCACGTACACAAACATTGTTGGGTCAGATTCTTTCGGTACCGATTTCCATACGCTACAGAGTTGAGAGTGGGCAAATGTCTACCCCAGAGCCTCCATCCAACATAACCCTTTTCACGTAGTACCCTTCGTATTTGACTGTCAGGTGTAGGGCTTTGTTATGTGTGGCCCCTTCTGGGGGCAAGTCATTTTTGCTGAAGGAGATCTGGTTGATTGCGAAAAATCTTTCTACCATTCTCTCTAATTTCTCTACAGAGGTCTCAACAGGAACATATGCTTCATTCAGGGTCTTGATCAACTCTTTTTGATGTTCAGTGGAGTTCATCAACAGAGATAACAAGGAGACTTATGCGGGAGATTTTCGAAGCTGATCGATCACCTCATAATCCCCCATTTTCATCTTTTGAAAGAAGGCCTCCGCTTCTTTAGCACTCACGAGCTTCTTAGATGCCAAGCGCTTTCTAGTGGCATTGTTCACCTCTTCCAGATTGAAATACTTTTCAGCTGGGTTATTTTCTTGAACTTCTCCTGAGATTTCTTTGCCCTTATAAGTCACCATTGATTTGTTGTAGTTCCAGGGCATGGCGGTAGGATCCGTCATGGGCTTTTGTGACGCGCGGCCAATAACCACGGGCTCATTCAGCCTTGGTGGATTAATTGGCCCCCGCATCACATAAGCTCCCTTGGGCACATACATTTGGGTTGTGTTATTCAGATCAAATCTCCTGGGAGTACTCAATGTCATTTGCTTTTCTTTGCAGCCTCGAGGGACATAGAGAACAACATTTTTGGGAGGCGTTTCCCCAGCTTCAACTTCAATTTTCTTCTCCGACTTCGGAGGGGTAGTTTGGTTCTTTTTCTCCCCTTTGTCTTGCTTCGGGGTAGATTTTGGTTTCTTTTCTGCATCAGCGATGGCAATGATGGCCTTCAACACTGGGTCAAACTCTTTTTCTTTACAAATCATTCTAATAACCGGCCCGTTGTTGTGAGCCGGTAGAGGATTGTTGGTTACATTGCGAACATATTCGTCCCTTAGCACTATTCTTTTTTGTTCTATCAAATCTTCCACAGCCCTCTTCAAAGTCCAACAATTTTTTGTTTCATGCCCTTCAGCCCCTGAGTGATAAGTGCATCGGGTGCCGCGTTGGTAAGAGGGTGATTCTGGGTTTTGCCTATTCAGGGCTACGGGTTGAAACAAACCCATTTGGACCAATTTTGGGAATAGGCTACAATAGGACTCGCCAATTGGTGTGAAGTTTGTTTTCCTTGGCGGCTCCCGGGCACGGAAGTTATTTTGTGGAGGTCGGGGATTGTAGTGATCTTGGTAAGGCAGTTGATTTCTAGGAAGTGGAGCTCTGTTCTAGTTAAATTGTTGTTGCGGCCTGACATAGGGTTGGGCATTCATTACTGTATATGGCTGAGGAGCATAAGCTACATCTTGGTGGGGATAATAGTGTTGTGGGGTTCTTTCAGAGAAAAGGGATCTGGGAGTACGATGGTTTCTTGCACCCGACACTGCCATGGATGTTTCCTCCTTTTTCTTGCCCTTCGCTACTCCTCCAGACCCACCCTGAATGGCTTGGGAGGTAGCTCTGATAGAGGATTGGTTTAGAATTCGACCCGTTTCAACCCATTTTCAACCATTTCGCCAATCTTGATGGCTTCAGCAAATGATTTTCCCATTGCGGACATCATATTTTGGAAGTAGTCAGCTTCTTGGGCTTGGAGGAAATCTGTGACCATTTCAATTTCATCCATCGGAGGCTTTACCCTGGAGGCTTGCTCACGCCATTTAACTGCGTACTCTCGAAATCTTTCTGAGGATTTCTTCTTCAAGTTTGTCAATGAGTTCCTATCTGGAGCAATATCTATGTTGTATTGAAACTGCCTGATGAAATCTCGAGCAAGATCATCCCAAATGTGCTAGCGGGATATATCTTGATCCATGTACCACTCAGATGCGACACCAACCAGAATTTCTCCGAAATAGTCCATGGGGAGTTCTTCCTTTCCACCGGCTCCTCGCAGTTGGTTGCAATATCTCTTGAGATGAGCAATAGGATCACCGTGCCCATCATACTTCTCAAATTTTAGGGTTTTTAATCCCAATGGTAGGTGCACATGAGGGAACATACATAAGTCGACATAGGATACACTTTTCTGTCCACTCAAGCCTTGTATGCTTTTGAGTCTGTTCCATACTCTTCATCTTTCTCGCAATCTCTTCTTGCTCAGGAGTTTTGGTGGTCTTCTCTTTCCCCGCAGTGAACTCATATCAGGGTGGTTGAGGGTAAGTATAAGTGGGAAACTGAGGAGGTTCCATTGGGAAGGTGGGTGTTTGGAAGGTGAAAGTTGATGGGTCAAAACTAGGCCTGAGCAGTGTAGGCTGTGTCGTGGCCGAGAAGGGTGGAGCGGTGAAGATATTTGAAGTTGAACCGGACATTAACACCTGGGGGCAAACCTCAGAAGGTGTTCCCACAAAATGAGCTGAGATAGTTGGGTGTCCTAGTGGTGTATTTGGGTGACTGATCGGGACAGTGGAGGTGCCGCTTGCCCTAGGGAAGAGTTCAGGGAATCCCGGGATTGCGCTCGGTGGCTCTCTTCCATTTTCCCAAGCGTCTCACATTTCCATAACCCGGAGACGCAGGATTCTATTTTCTTCGGCAGCTGCCGGTTCTGAGGTCGGGATTCCTGAGATGGGACTGTCATCCATGATGGGAATTGTTGGCGGAATCATTTCTGAAGACATTTTGATGCTCCCTTTTGATCTCGTAAAGTATGATTGTGAAGCCAGATTACCACAAAAACCAATCACCGTTCTATAAAAACCTGGACTGGAAATTACAGTAGCAAACGGTTAGTTTGAAACAAATAACAGATAGGTAATCGCACGTTGGGGGTGTGATGCACATGTACAGTTAAATGTGTTTCTACGTGTTGCTTCATCCCGACTTTACTTATTTTCCTGATTTTCTCTTCTTTCCACTTTGCAATCTTCCGCTCTTTTCTTTCCATCTCTTTTCTTGCTCTCTCTTTTTCTCATTTTTCTTTTGATTTTCTTTGGCTCTCTTTTCTTTCTGTTTGGGTTTTTCTTTTGGGTCTTTCTTTTCACATCATTCTCTTATTTTTGTTATTACAAAATCATGACCGGATCTGATGAGGATTGCCTACATATCACGATGCCGCGTGAATCAGATCATTACGTAGTTCAAGAAAAATAAATGCGAAAAGTAAAGAAACAATTTTTTGGGAATTTTTTATTTTCATTAATAAAAACTCCTATACTTCTATTACAAAGACTGCAAACTACTCATTTTCTTGAAATATAAAACTACGAACAGACTCACGATAAACCAAAATACAGACTCAATAAATGAAAAATCAGGAATACATTAAAGCTTCAACCCCTGGGGCCCGTGGGATATCATTCGGTCTCGCCACGGGCCTATGTGCGAGATCCCCTTGCAGCCGCTCCAAATCATTCATTATCTGGCGGATGAGTGTCATCACCGCAGCGAATAAAGTGGTTCGAGTCATATCCTCACATGCTTGGCATTTGCGACGATGTAATCGGCAATGGCTCTAAACCTCTCTCGAATTATACCCTTTTCCTGAAACAGACGCCCGACCTACTGATTCCTGGATTCTAATACCTGAGTGTCGTGATGGTTTTGATTTTACAACTATTGTATTCCTTCCTCCATCTGAGCCATAAAATCATAATAGTGTTCCCTGTCAGCTTTGAAGTCCTTGGCCTGTTTGGCCGCCTCATTCTCGAGGGTAGTCATTTTTCTCTTCAGGCTGGTGATTGTCCCTTCATACTTTCTTTTCATTTGTTGCACAACTGTGCTCGCTCTTCCGCCTTCTTTTCCCATTATGCCCGGACTTTTGCTAAGCTTGCCTCAGACTTTTCCAGGTCATCTTGACACTCAAGGGATTTCTTTTTCAGGCTGCTTATAAGCCTTTCATCCGCTCGGCTTCTTTCCGGGTTTCTAGCAGCTATTCTCATTTTCTGAATTTTGAGCTTTGAGGGCTTTATTTTCCTGAGTTAACTTCTTCTTCTCGCTTTCATCTGCGACGACTTGCAACCCATTCTCAAATTGAAGGTCCATGTCCTGCTTTTCCAACCTGCTTATGGTGGCTCGCTACTCATTTTCTTTGGCCAACCAATCCCATTGCTTTTGTGACACCTCAACAAATTCTTGAAGATGGGGTCTTTTGGCCGGCCTTCCAAACTCAACTTCCCTTTTATACCAAGCAAGGTATCCTGGTGCAACTTCTCCTCTGGATAGATCACGTACTCGAGTGTTTGCCATCAAGTACTGACACTCACTCCAAATCTGGCGGACTGCTACTTCATGAAACTAACCATCGGGACCAATCTCGACCACATGGAGACTAATGTCTTCATCCCTGGGAACCATCTGACATCTCCCTAGCTGTCTCAAGACCCGGTATGGGGCATAAGGCTGGATACTCCTGAGACCCTTCAAAAGGAAATGAGGCCCGGTAGCTGGCATGTATATGATCTCATCTACGGGAAGCCACCCAAACGTCCACTCTATTTGACTCGCACGGATGGAACGGAGATGTGATACCCATTCTGTGACCCCCTCTAGAAAGCTAAACCCATCAAATCTTGTATGAAATTCCTCTATGCATCTCTTCTCAATCGACCCATAACTCATGAATTGAGGACGATGACATAGGTGTTCAATCATCCACATCTGTAACAACAAGTTGCACCCTTCAAAGAAGTCCCCTCTGGATTTGCAGACTGTGAGAGCATGGAAGATCTCAGACACTATCATGGATGCGAGGGTACTTTTAGCCTGGGTAAGTAAAGTACTGACAACCCCAGCTATCCGTATATCGATATTCCCGTCTTTTCGGGGACACACCAAAAGGACTAAGAAAACTACCATAAATGCAAAACACCTGTGTTCTTCCCATTTGAGGCGTTTCCTTTGCTACAGATTTTGTTTTCTGGATTGTTAAAACCCACCCCCCCGATATGACCAAATCTGGGTTGTGGACCCCCTGGTTATCTTTAAAGAATCCAGGAACCTGTGTACAGAGACGGCCCTTGGAGCAATCAAGTACTGGTGTCTGAGAGGAACTTTAGGACCCCCAATATGTCCGGCTATTTCTTCCAAGGCTGGGGTGAGTTCAAAATCTGAGAAATGAAATACGTTGTGGGCCGGGTCCCAAAATATAACCAACGCCTTTATGATGTCTCCCCTACGATTAATCTTCAACACACCGGTGAGGCCTCCTAAGTATAGATTGACCTTATCCTGCCTTGATTTGCCCAAATCATACCACCACATATGTAACTCCAAAGGGATCTTGTTCATGACTGTTATTGGCAAATTTTGATTCGTGCTCATTCTGCACATTTATTAGGGTGATTAAGCAAAAATCATAATTCATTTGACTAAAAAACAAAGCTTACACTTTTTTTTTGCATTTCAAAAGTAAAAACCCGGATTTACAAATACGTCATTTCAGCACTTCTGACGGAAGATTTTAAGGATGTGCTCGCTAATCGGCCAAAAATTTGAAAAAATACCAAAGGCGGCTGTTCTTGCAGAAACCAGCCTTCCGACGTCCCTTTTAGGGACATTCGGCTATTTTTGACAAGAATGGCATCACCCTAATTATTTACAACAAAGCAATAAAATTTTTGGTTCTTTTTGGGCTATTTTTGCAAAAGGGAAGTTGGACCCGATGGGGGTTGCCTACGTATCCCACATCCGGTGGGAATCAAACTGGCGTAGTTCGGGCAATTTTGACAAAACAGACCCAACCCCTGTGTTGAGTCTCCAAAGTCAAATGCACATGATGCAAACAAACGTTCCTACTAGGGATCCAGCATGAGGCTGAGTTATTCTAAGTTCAAAACCTGGGTATGTGTTATAGACTGTGTACCCGAGCGGAGAACTCGAGCCGAGGAGGGGGATACGTACCGTGAACCAAAAGGCCATCCGACTTAGTAACTTGTCCGATCCTCTTTCTTATTTCAAGGTATGACACTTAACAGAATAGGGAGTCTCGACCAGCAAGCACATCCCCGAAGATGAGAAGAGAAGAGTTTCGTAGCAGTTTATATACAGTCGGGACTCGGGATAGTATCAAAGCGGTAAAAGCATCATTTAGCACATTAGGCCCAAACATGTAATAAAATCAGATAACATATAAAGCCAAGTATAAAAATTATTCTAAGCTCGAATTCTTGAACTCTGAATCGATGTTCTGGGTTCTGTTCCCCAGCGGAGTCGCCAGAGCTGTCAAACCTCCTTTTCTCACACATCACCCCGAAGGGTAGTATATATAGGGAGTTTTTCCAAATAAAGTGACATTATTCGAAATGGGATTATTTATTCAATTCAGAGTCGCCACTTGGGAGAGTTTATTTGGTGTCCCAAGTCACCGGTTTATTTTGAATCCCAAATCGAGGAAAACTTCGACTTTCCTTTTGAAGTCTGCGAACCAGAAATTCTGAATAAGGAATTCTGTTAATCCGAGGGAAGGTATTAGGCATCTCCGGATTCCGTGGTTCTGGCACGGCCGCTTAAACTATTATAATTGGCCTATTATCTGATTTTAATACATGTTCAAACCTATGTGCATTTTTTTATCTTTAACTGCTTTATTTAATTATTTTTAGGGAGATTTCAACGTCACATAAAACGCGTTTTGAACCACGTCACATAAATGCACCCGCAGTGCACAACACATTCTATATAACATTGTTGAAATTTGGATTTGGGTTACATAAATGCGCACCCGAGTTTAGGAAAGTAAATTATTAAAATAACGCGCCTAAAGAAACTACGCGTTGTTACTTTGCGAGGGCCATGGAAATTTGCTAAATGGCACGCCTCGAATTCTAAGGATTTTAAGAGAATTAATTAAATGAGAGCCATGCATTTGAGATTTTATTTGGCGCGACGCACCTCAATTCTATTTTAAAAAGTATATTCAAACTAAAGTTCGGAGGGCCATAAACTAATTGTGTCACCTAATATGGCTCACCTCTAATTTATCTTAGGGAATCTAATTAATTGAGAGGGACGATTTATCAAAGCTTTGGAACAAAAAATTGAACTAATTCTAAATTAACAGATCAATCAAAAGAGCGGATGCTCTTGGGCTTAAGCCATGAGCCCTATACATAAAAGATGCCAATGATCTCCAACTCAGGCCCACTCATGAGCCCAAATCCTTGGGGAAGCTGGACATCCGCGGAAAGCAGGACTCTAGATCGAGTCCTTAAACTTGCAAACATCGGATTATTTAGAGCAAGCAGAGTGGGTCTGACATTCCAAACCAGCAATTGATTCACCACACCTAGACGCCTATCATTAATGTCAAATTCCATGAGCCCAATATCATGCAACGTTTGTTTCAAATTAACAGGTTTAACATGGGTCATACTGACTCGAAATTCTTAAATAAGAGGATACAAAAACTGAAGATGACCAATCTCAAAGATGGGTTCAAATCAGATTCAGCTCATTGACAATCACGTTTCAGAAATTTGAAGAGATAAGACCACACATGAAAGAAAAGAACTGGTGATAGATTACAGGACCCTTGAACCATGTTTAAAGTCATACAGATGCAAATTTGGCAAAATTACTAGAAGAAAACCAACTTGAACCAAATTGATTAAAACCAAAGATCTGTGTTGACATGCATTTAGACACAAACCGAAGGCCAAACAGTTCTAACTAATTAAATCAAACTAGAACCCTTATCTATTACTGGTTCCACCAAGTCTAACCACTCTAGGATTATTCATATCCAAACAAAACCCAATTTCAGCATTTGAAAGGGCTGACAACAGCTTCAATTAAGAGTCAAAGAAAAAGGGATACAAGATATATCCAAACTTAACTAAACTCAATGTTAAACAAACCTCCATAAGACTTCAAAATCATGAAAAGGTTCAGTTATACAATACCAGACTTTAACTATGAAACCTTAACAGGAACATTGAATTATTTGCTAATTCTTAAACCAAATTCAACCCTCAATGGGTGCTATCACCAAGAGGGAGAATATGCACCAACAATTCTTGGTTTCATGAAAAAGTAAAGCTACACTATAATAGAAGAAACATGCTGATATTATGCTCCAAACTTCCAGATTTCCATATCAAACATGAAGCAAAATTTACAGTAGGTGGAATTAAGGAATATACCTGAGAAATAAGAGGAAAACAAAAAGGGAATGAGGGTTAGTAGACACAGCACAACAGATCAGCAAACAGACTCCAATAGAATAGTAACCCAGCAGGTTAAGATTGAGCATAAAAAACCCGGTGGATTATTGCAGGCTATAGATATTCCGACTTGGAAGTAGGAAGTAATCAAGATGAATTTAATCTTAGGCTTACCACGTACCCACTGTAAGTTCGATTCTATATGGTTGATTGTTGATAGACTTACAAAATCAACCCATTTTCTGCCTGCTAGGACTACATATTTCGCAGAGGATTATGCAAGGCTTTACATTAAGGAAATAGTACGACGTCATGGTGTCCCTATATCTATATCTTGGATAGAGGTTCTCAATTTACAGCTAATTTCTGGAGGTCCTTCCAAAAAGGATTGGGGACTCAAGTAAGTCTTAGTACAACATTTCATCTCTAGACAGACGGATAGGCTGAGCGTACTATTCATACACTTAAGGATAAGTTACGGGCTTGTGTAATAGACTTTAAGGGTAGCTGGGATGATGATCATCTGCCGTTTATTGAGTTTAGGTATAATAATAGCTATCATTCCAGTATTCAGATAGCTCCATATGAAGCTCTTTACGGGCAGAAGTGTAGGTCGCCTATAGGATGGTTCGATGTTGGGGAAACTAAGTTAGTAGGACCATAGTTGGTACAACAAGCAATCGAGGAGATTAAGCTTATACAGGAAAGTCTATTAGTAGCTCAAAGCCATCAGAAATCTTATGCGGATAATCAACAACGAGATTTGGAGTTTCAGGTTGACGACTAGGTATTCCTAAAGGTATCACCAATAAAAGGTGTTATAAGGTTTGGTAAGAATGGAAAACTTAGCCCTTGGTACATTGGACCATATAAGATCATACGCAAGGTAGGCCACGTAGCATATGAGTTAGACTTGCCTTCTGACTTTGAGTCAGTACATCCAGTCTTTCATGTGTCTATGCTCCATAAATGTATCGGAGATCCTTCCAGAGTTGTGTCGCTTGACGATGTTTAGGTCACAGAGCAACTATCATATGAGGAAACTCCCATTGCTATACTAGATAGACAGGTTCGAAGATTGAGAACTAAAGACATAGCTTCGGTGAAACTACTTTGGAGAAACAATAATGTGGAAGAAATGACTTGCGAAGCCGAAGAAGACATGAAGTCTAGGTATCCTCACTTGTTTTCTCTTCAAGAAAAGGATCCGACTGAGACATCACAGCCTTAAGGTGCGTGTATGGATTCTTGTGTTAGCTATTGTCATTGGTCGTGTTAGGCCATTGTCGTTAATGATGATTGTGGTCCTATGTGGAATTGAATTATTGAGTTTTCTGCGGGAAGAGTTGGTAGTAGTATTGTTACAAAGACGACTCTGCAAAAATTTATATAGATCCCGGGGAGTTAAACATTCGAGGACGAATGTTTCTAAGGGGGGAAGGATGTTACATCTCACATTTCGTACGTTAAAGTATCACCGTAAGTTAATCGATGTAAGCTCGGGAATGAGATTATTTTTGAGGTTATAAGTATTTATGCTATTTTTAACAGGTATTAAGTAAGTACCGTAAAGGTTAGAGGGTAAACAAATCAAAGAAGATGAGTTTAGTTGAAGGTTGTCAATTTGCGATAAAATACGGTCCAAGCTATAATGCCTCGTATTTATGAACTAGTGCCATACAAAGTACCACGTGACCATGATAGTAAGGTATATAAAGTGTGTTAAAAATGATTAGCATTTTAAGTAATTTAAGATAATTCTTAATTATGTGGATAATTGGTTAATTATTGATTATTAGTGGGATATTAACAAATTAATTAGAAATTTGAGGATAAATATTAAAGTAATATTTTTGAATAATTATTAGGGGGAAACATCCATGTGGGATTATAGAAATTTGGCAGCAAGTTTCCATCTATTCATGTGCTTAAGAAGGTGGTGGAAATGTTTAAAGATATGTGCACATTTATCCCATTTTGTTAAGGATGCTATTAAGAAGACAAAGATTGTATGGCATCTAGTGATTTCTCTTTCTTATAGTAAGCAACGTCTCATTCCTAATTAGTGATGTTATTCATAAGTTTTAAAGTGAATTGAGTATTACTTCATTGTGATGTAAATTAACGTGAAGCTATCAAGAATGCAACCCAAGTTTGATTCAACGACTATGACCTTCAACAATTTCGTATGAGCATTCGAGGTTAGATGTTTATCTAAAGGATTTACTAGTCATAGTCAGAAAAAGATCGAACTAAGGTATGTTAAGGTTGTCCCTTATTTTTTTTTGGCATGATCCATACGATGCAAACGAAATGAGTAAACGCACAACTTTCATAAATGCCTCGATTCATAGAAGCACTAGGGGTGACTACGTTCTTGATTTCCCATGTGTCTTATTATATCTTTTGTTCATGGGTTTCAGAAAAATACATAGTTGATAAAGTTTATCCGAAGACATATTGATCTTATGACATTCCGAGAAATCTTATTAACGTACTTCTTATGCATTCATTCATTTATACATGTACATTGACCCATGATCAGATGACATTATATACACGTATACTATATGTATATAGGATATGGGAAAAGGTTACGGTGTTATATATGCACCACCACCTGGTCAGTTGGTATACATTGATGATTTCGCCTACAAAGGCCGAGATGATATGATGGGATGCCCTCAGAGGCTTGATGATGTTATGTACACATATATCTGTTCATGATACAACATTTATACGCATATGCATGACATTATAAATGTTTCAGGATTCACAAAGTTATTTAGACTAACATGTCATGGTGACCCATCCCACGTGTTAGATTTCAGCTCTGTCCAGTTGGACAAGGATTTGACTTATGAGGAGGAGCCGGTAGCCATTCTACACCGGCAGGTTTGTCAGTTGAGGTCGAAGAGTTACCCTTCAGTTAGAGTGCAGTGGAGAGGTCAGCCTGTTGAGGCAGCTACTTGACAGTCCGAGTCGGACATGCGAAGTAGATATCCCCACTTGTTCGCCAGTTCAGGTACTTTTGTATGTCCGTTCGAGGACGAACGTTTGTTTTAGAGGTGGAGATTGTGATGACCCAAAGGGTCATTTTATGATTTAAGACTCTATTCCACGCTCGTTAGCCTTAAAAACCTTATTTTTACTCACCTCGATTTGCATGCACAGTCCAAGCACAAATCCATAAAGCCTTTATTGGGAAATTTATAAAATAATAATTTTTGGGATTTAAAAGTGATTTTTAGTTGATTTTGGTCAATGTTTTGAGTAAACCGACCCTGTGTTCTGACAGTCCCAAAAGGTCCGTAGTGAAATACGAGACTTGGACGTATGTCTGGAATCGAATTCTAAGGTCCCTAGCTCGAGATATGAATTTTTGATTAAAACTGTAAGACTGAAATTCTAAGGATTTAAAGAAATTGATTAATGTTTGATCTTGTTGGTATCGGGCCTGTATTTTAGTTCCGGAACCCGGTACAGGTTTAATATAATATATAAGTCATGTCTGTGAATTTTGGTAGAGATCAGAGTTGATTTGACGTGATTCGGATGTCCGGTTAAGAAGATAGTAATTTTAAGATGTTCTTAGGAAATTCATGAGTTCTGGTGCTAAATCCGTAGTTCTAGGTGTTATTTTTGTAATTTAATAGCACGAGCATGTTCATACGATGTTTTTATACTTACGTGCATGATTGGTTTGAGCCCCGAGGGCTCGAGTGAGTTTCAGAGAGGCTACAGAGTGATTTTGGAACTTAGAAATTTTGCTGGTGTAACTGAAGCTGTTGCAGGCTTCTGATCTCGCAATTGCGAGATAGGGCATCACAAATGCAAAGATAGAAGGGTTAGAAATTACGAGGGGTCAGTGGTCGCAAATGCGACATTCTACCTCGCATTTGCAAAGGCAGCAGAATTACGAAGAGCATCGCAATTGCGATTGTTTCATCGCATTTGCGAAGCTGAGGTCGCAATTGCGACATCTGCAGCTGAGTAAAAGGGACTTAGACGGGATTTTTCATTAATTCTTCAAAATTTTCAAAACCTAAACCACAACGAGAGATTTTCCAAAGATCAATTCTTCCCCAAATCATAGGTAAGTGATTCTTAACTTTTTCTTTCAATTTTTTACTTCCTTTAACAAGATTTCAACCTAGAATCTAGGATTTTTATGGTGGAATTGGGGATTTTGGGTAGAAAACTAGGGATTTCGAAATATGGAGATTTAGACCTCAAATTGAGGTCGGATTCCAAAACCAATTGTATATCCGAGCTTGGGAGTGAATGGGTAATCGGGTTTTGGTCCGAATTTCGGGTTAGGACCAAGCGAGGGCAGGTGTTGACTTTTGTTGACCTTTTCAAATATAAACTAAATTGAGCCGTAGTTATCGGGGATGATTCCTAAGGCTTATCTTGAATCATTTGGTTGGAAATTTGCTAGATATTGTGGACTCGGAGGCTAATTTGAAAGGTAAAGCTGTGATTGAGCGTTAAGTGATATTAGGAGCGAGGTAAGTGTTGTGTCTAACTTTGGATTGAGAGAATAGGTATTATGTGATTATTTGCTACATGTTTTGTTGTTGAATACGATGTATATGTGAGGTGACGAGTACCTATGCGTTGTGGTCGAGTCATAGCATGCGAGTGAAATTCCATTCTTGCAAATTTTGTAGTCATAAATCCTATTATCCCTGCTTGTTGTTGTTATTGAAATGTTGGGAGGCTTATATCCGGTTCCACCGAGGTTAATAGATTTTTGAATATTGATTCAAGGTTGAGATGTTAAATTGTGAAATAAATCATTGATGAAATATTGATTTCTTTGTGAAACTTCTCTCTATCCGTTGTTATTAATTCTGTGAATTGTGAGGAGGAGTGTAAAGCACGAAGGGTGATGCCGTACATGATTATTTTATATCATGAGGAAGAGTATAAAGCACGAAGGGTGATGTCGTGCCATGATAGGTGAGTGTTAATGCACGAAGGGTGATGCCTTCCTATGATATGAGAATGATAAAGCACGAAGGGTGATGTCGTGTATATTATGTGAGGTTTAATACACGAAGGGTGATGTCGTGCCGTTCTATTTATATATTGGTGAGGTTGAGAGTAAAAGCACGAAGGGTGATGCCATACAGTTTTTCCTTTGCTGTCTTAATTGGTTAATTCATTGGGAGATTACTGTTTAAATTGTGTCTTTTCATTGTTTCTCACTCCTTATATTGTGATTCCCCATTAAATGTCCCCTTCCCATTATTCTTGCTTTATTTATTTGTTTACCGTTTTTCCATTAGCATGATTATACTGTTCAGGTTTTATGTGGTGTCTTATCCTAGACTCGTCACTACTTCGCCGAGGTTAGGCTCGACACTTAATAGTACATGGGGTCGGTTGTACTGATACTGCACTTTTTGTGTAGATCTAGGTATCAGTCCGTGCTGGTTTTGAGATATTAGCTGACTTCTGCGCAGGAGACCCGAGGTAGATCTGCCGACGTCCGCAGATTCCTAGAGTCCCATCCTTTATATTCATTTGTTATTTTATTTAGTTCACAAACAATTATACATTTTCCTTTCAGCCAAATACTTATAGTAAATTCTTAGTAGTCCGTGAGTTGTGATTCTAGATCATGGGTAGTTAAACATCAGTATTATTTCCCAAAATTTTTCTTCTTATTTTGGTATCATGTGCTGAATGGTAGTGGATCCTCATATAGTTTTAAATATTTTAAGTGTTGTAGATCTCTAGTGTTGGCTTGCCTAGAAAGTGCAGCGTTAGGCGCCATCACGGTCCTGACGGTGGGAATTCGGGTCCTGACACTAAGTAACTCTATTCGCACTAATCAATAGTTGCCACATCATCCCCCTTTACCACTCACAAAACAAACACACAAACATCTGAACTGTTGATCTATCTAATCAACGACTCCCATTTAGTCTTTGATTTTTCTTTGATTTTTAAAACAGCCGCCCAAAGTCCCCATCTCCACCATTCAAACCTCTGAATCTAATGGCCCTTAAAATTCTTTCTAAAAAATCCTAAGTGCCTGAAATTCCAGGGCCGTTGATCACCAAATCCAACGACTTGTATTCTATCTCTCAATATTTACCTAAAGACGGACCCCTTTTCCCTCAAACCCTAATTCATTTTTACAATACTCATCCTCCTCACCTCCCCCTTTCCTCTTCTTCTCTCTTCTCACTCGAGCATACATACCCGTCAATCACCTGAGCCTTGCACAAATTCATGCAAGGTCATGAACCTATCAAGAAATCGTCCATCATGTCTTCCTTATCCATGATTCTTGCATAACATTCCTTTCCAACCACAAATTTAAACCGCCTAAATTCTGAAACCCTAACTTCAGAGATGAAACTTCAAATTGTCGCTGATATTTAAAATCCATGGCATGCATGGCTACTCATTTTGTTCCTGCACTCCCAATCTCGTCGTTCTTTCCATTTTTGCCTTTCGATTTCAAAACCCTACTCGAAGAAATCAGACCCCAAAGGTGAAACTTCAAACTATCTTGTTTCTTACTTTGTTATTTTAAATCAATGCGAGTATGAGGTGTTAACTAGCTTCATCATCAATATTCAACACCCAGAGGTCAAATGCATTGATCTCTGGGCAGTACACATGTAAAATTATTACTTGATTCTCCCCCTCTGTCTTTTGATATTTACTTGATTAGCTATCATCATCCACCATGCGTCGCTCTCCACTACTAATTTTCAATTCGTGAAACCCTAGAGCATTGAATACCACTATAAAAAGGGGTCTTTAATGTTTTTACCAACACACAATCGAACACACAAACTAGAGAAACCTAAACTTTGAATAATCATAAAAATTAAGAAATTAAGGTTTTTGATTATTAGGTCTCTCACTATGTTTTCATCTCTTTCGTCGAGTTCTTTGCTGGTTCAAGCTTGAAGGTTTTCTGGGGTCTTTGAGCAACAAAGGGAATTCGTTTGGACTTCCGCCCTTAAGAAGGCCAACACCTTTTTTTTCTCTTTTCTTTTATTCGCCTCTCTAAATGATTTAGATATGTCAATGTTAAGTTATGCGGATTATAATTATGTTGTATGTGTTGGACATGTTTGATAATTATGTCTTGCTAGTATAATAATCCTTTATGAGTAGCCTTTCCTGGCATGATTCCTTAAGTGATAATCGATTAGTTGAATGATAATCATTGATCTTTGTTCTAGGCTTTCTTACAGCCTCCATGCCTAAATTCTATATGTTTATGTTCAATGTAAACTTCATAGTTTTTTGTAATTTACAATGAACTCAGTTTTGTTTTATCACACATTCGAAATTTTATGAGTTTTAGAAGCTAAGTGTGCTACTTGATAGTTATCCAAACCTAAATTTTTTCAAGACTTGTATCCCTATCCTTTAACTATAAGTTTGAACTTACAATGTTCAAATACCTTCTTGTCTGCATGTGTTTGTTAAACTGCCTCTAAGTTATCACTATGGAACTTATTCTGTCTGATCACTATCATTGATAAACCAATCATGTTCATGTTTCCTTTTCACAAATGTTACTATTATAATGTCCATCTCTGCATATCATTTCCCTGGATTCTATATGTTTATGATCTAGTTCATTATTCTATAACTTTAACTGATATACCGTATGTCCATATCACTTTAACTAAGTGGAAGGAATTTGAATGTCTAGATGCTTTTCTTCTATGTATTTGGTACCTGTTAACTCTGAGAATGATATCTAAGTTATCACTATAACTTTTCTTATGACCATGCTCAACTATGGTATGCACAAGGAACTATTTTATCTGCACCAAGATGTTTTTTTCTCATAAATCTTTACTCATATATATTCTGTAAGATCAAACTATTTTCCTCTTCTTAGTGTGAGTCATGACTTTGTTTGAATAAGTTCAACTAATGATTGCTGCACAACTAAGTCTGTTTGTTCCATAACCTGTTTGTTATCTTCACACACATGTGCAATGCATCCATGTCCTTAATCACTTTGAACCCCTGTTGAATTTCTGTAATGTCTGCATGCATTTATCATTAGCTTAGGCTCCATAAAATAGGGTTTAAACATACTGTCATAACCAATTGATAGCTTTAGGAACTGAAGCATGATTGCTTCATACCTATATGCTGAGCTAGATTCATGTTGAGTTTGAACTTGTTTGATACAATGTTTTCATCTCATTTCTCCACTTCTCTGATCAGTTTGATCTGTAATGTGTAAAGTTCCTATATCTAATGAGGTCACTACCTCATTTTTTCTCCCCATAAGCAGTTGACTGAATGCTGCTAGCCTTTGCTTAATTCTGCAAAACCATACTTTGTTTTGGACCATGCTCAATCTTTCTTTCTACTGTTGATCTAAAACTAGATTTGACTCTCGAATCCTATTGACGTTCCTTCGTTGATATTGTTTGAACATGATAGCTGGCTGATACTGTTAGAAGAATGATCTTATTGATACCTTAGGGATATTATATTTAAATCTGTGAGTATGTAATCATGATAAGAATCCAGTCTCATGAATATGATTATATTTTTGAAATAATTGCTGACTATGACTGTTGGTTTGAATCTGCCTTGATGTCTTTAAGTTGCCAAGTAATATTATCAATGCTTGTTTGAATATGTTATACCTTAGTGATTCATTTCTGTAATGGTGATTATGAAACTGTGTGTATTCTAATTAGCCCCTCTCCTTTTAGTTTTCCTTTAAGTGTTTCCCTATTTAGTATCTTAGTAGTATGTATTCTCTTGTATTATTTTTATTAAGATGAAAGTATATATGTTGCGGTGGGTAATACTTTAGTATTTAGTTCGCATTGGAAGGGCCTCATTGGTACTTAAACCCATAAGGAAAACAAGTCGTTAGTGATTAAGGGTATTTGGTAGCGGAGCTCGACTCTAGGTTGGGCCGCCCTCCCCAGCACATGCATTATCATAGGCCTTGAGTTCCTTGGGAACTTTGAAGTGTCGGGGGATCCAAAGGGAGCATCGACCTTGAGTGGGGTTCCCTCCTTATCTCTTACTTCATTGACACATTTAATTCTTTAAGGGTTTACTGTTTAATGACAACGAAAGGTTTCCAATGTGAATTATTTGCTAAGTAAAGCCACCACATTAATATATAATTCCCTCAACCACAATAATTTGTTTCTTTGTTTTAATTAACTTCTTATGTATGCGTATGCATAAAAATGTTATGTAGTTGAAATATGTTAAATGTATTGGATATAAATATCTAATGACCTCATTTTCACATGTACATATGTTTGGGCCTTTGATTTCTTGATGAACTCAGGCCCAATTCTAGCTCTATTGCACCGCGTCCAGGGGTCCAAAGTCAGTTGCGTTCACTCTTCTTTACTGCTGGGCCTATATTCTTGAGGCCCAATACCGAAGTCCAGTCCTCTTTCTCTCAACTCCTTTTATCATTATTACTGCCTCGTTAATGTTGTTTCCTGCCTCTACTAGTTTAATGTTTAGTTGTATTTATTATGTATTTATTGCTATTTTACCTCTTATATATATAGCTCTCATATATTAGAACACATGCTTTCTTTTTTCCTTTATGCTTTAGTATCATACGAACTTAGGCAAGTATATTATTTAAAAAAAAGGAAATTAGCTAATAGTAGATTCCTAGTTTGCTGGTTCTAATCTGCTCGCTAATGGCCATGTTATTTCACTCACCCTTCTCCTCTTTAAAAGATTTTGAATATATAACTAAGCGAAAAACATCTCTATTTCTAAAGGGAAAACCAGATTTTAACTTTCGTTTTCTCAAAAGAAAAGTCAGAACTTGAGAAAATCGTCGCCTTTAGAGAATTTTCAGCAAATGACCCTTTCTTTGAAAATCCTTCAAATCTAAGGTAAATTCTAGATATGCTTTCTCACAATCATCCTTTTAGCATTATGTAAATAACCATCCCCAAATCAAAGTGTTTTCGGAACTTGATCTCTTTTGTAAACTCATAAAATTTAGACCACTTATGTGCCAATTTCAAACTCTTTTAACATCTCTTATGAACCCATTCATAAATTCATATCCTTTTAAGACTCCGCATTCTTTCTATCAATATGATCCTTATTTGTACAGTAATAAGCCTTCCTTATTATTAATCAATGCTTTTCTACAATTAATTGATCCCAAACTTAGTCTAAATCCTATGGAGCTACCTCGGTTAGATTAGGAATGCCTAACACCTTCCCCTTAGAAGAACAAGAATCCTTACCCATAATCTCACTAGTTAGCAGACCAATAAAGAACATGACTTAGTAATTTAATAGGTACCCTGGTATACCTTTAAATATTAGGTGGCGACTCTATTTCATCAACAACAGAAACCACAAGTTGAATCCTGTCTTGACTAGTCCAAAATAGGGTACAACAACATGGAGACTCTGCTGGGATATCACACTTGGGTTCTAACCTTAGCAGATTTAGACTAATTTGGTTTCTATATTTATTTTTACTTTGCTTTGATTATGATTCTTATTTACTCTTCATAATTATCTGTTCGCTCTACTATACTGCTCCTACACCCTTGCTTGTTACTGCTTTATATATAGTGTCATCACATCTCTTCCAATGTCTTGGATGTACAATATCACACACAATGGCACACGAGGGTTGTATTTTACACCCCTCTGAATCTTCTTTTCAAAACTCTCTAGTTCCAGAGAATGGCTTCGTCGGTCAACTGACATAACTTCTCGCAGTTCTCAGTCCAACTCAAAAGTAGGAAACACTCTAATCTAGTAAAATAGGTCATATTGCATAAACCCTAGGTGAGGTGGTCCCATGCACCGACACACAATTAGGACAACCACCATAATGTTAACGGGTCATGCACCCAATGACATAATTTCTATAGAAATACAAACAAACACGACAAGACACGGATCGAAAGTAAACACTTACCCAAATATATTTTCTTCTACCCACCTCAGAAAATGGAAATCAACCAGAACATCTATGAAGTTATCATAGTAATGGGAGCACCACATAAGCTGAAGTAGCGGTGGAAGAATATTCCCCTGGAACACGGAGACGAAGTCCGGACGCACCTAGGGGCATTAGCTGCATTGATGAACATCTGAGCTGACAAAGTGCTCACTCTCCCATTGATAGAATTTTGGGATCCATCTAAAGTGGTATTCAAATTTGCCGACTACGACATTGGAGGAAGTCACAAGTTTTACGGAGCTGCCATTCAACATAAGAAAGCCAGTGCTACCAGTTACTATGCCCGAATATCGGTTCTTGGATGCTCTAGGTCTTACCAATAGCAGAAGTCTCAAAAGTATCGAGGACAGGGGGTGAGCCTCAACCAGATTTTTGACAGGTTTGGGCACCGAGAAAGCTACGAGTGGTATTCAGGGTAATTCCAATGTTACCAAGGGATATGGGAGAGCCTTAGGTCTATCAATTTTCCAATGGCACTGTTAGGATTATTGGTATTTCCACACCGAAGGGCCTGCATCAACATCAACATGTTACTAGTGGTCCTGGCAACCTTCTGCGGTAATCTTCAAGCTACTTTAGTGCTGATGGTGTTAGCCAAAATGCTAAGAGCCTTATCCGCATGTGCACATGGATACGACTACTTCAAAGGATGGAACTTGCTGCTACAGATTTGGGCTACTGAACACTTGTTCCAACGGGAGGCCACTATCGACTACTTCATAAGTGTCAGTAATATGATCCGCATCAACAATGAAAGAATGAGGCACTAGATTTATCCACACGGGCAAGAGGAATGGAGGGAAACACTGAAAAATCTGACAGGATAATGGATCAACTGGAAACTATCTTAGTTAGGCGGAAGAGCAATCTTAAGGACTCTCCAAAGGTACTTCATTGAGTTGATCGGATTAGAAGGCATTCAGCCATACTCAACTCTGTGAGTCCTTAGACAATTTGGTATGATCCAAGATGTGTCGTTGTGGACAAGGATGTCGCTGTAGGAGGATGACAACAATGGCCAGATACTAATTCCCAGGATAAGGAAATTGCAAAAAGAGTGGAATGACCTGGTAACGATGCCTATGGGTCAAAATTCATGGTGTACGTTCGGATTAACGAAGAAGAATTACTGGCCCGCCCGAGAAGAGAGGGCATAGCTTGGTTAGAAGACGGGGTGGTCACTTTACAGATTTACCATGAGATCTAACCACACTATCTTGTGGCCACATCAATGCATCGTCAGGTGGTCCCGGGATCCATTGACCATATGTTGCCACCGGCTGAGATAATCGGGTAATAGAATGCATCCAGATAGAGTCAATCACAGAACCAGAAGAAGATCCAGAAGAGGAGTCTAAATTCACTGATGATGAGGAAGAGTTTGAGGAAGACCCGGAGGAGGATCCGGAAGAGGAGCCAGATAAAGAGAAGGGCCCAGGTGACTCAGGGGATTGTTATTAGAATTGGTTGATTTCCCCTCCTTTCCCTACTTTGTACCTTTATCCCTAGTTCTCTCTTTTACTTTCCAAAAGGGTAAATATATAAGCCCATGCAATTTGTGAGGTAATCCTTGTTCCCGCTTGTATCAGTCCAAGTTATCAATGAAAGCAAAGCACTTCGAATCTAAATGTGTCTAGTTTAAATGTCTGTCAAACATCCGTGAATTAGGCCTACCTCCGACAATGAGAGGTCCTCGCAAATTCTAGGAACGCACTGCCTCTAATGCATGAATTATCTGCTCTATGTGATTTCTTGCTTGCATAAATGAAGAAACAAACTCTTACGTTTTTCCTTTTCTTTTTCTTATTTTTTTCTTTTGCTTTATTGTTAGCCCAAAAAGAAAAGAAAGTTGGTTTGCATCGACTGAAATTGGCGGAGCCACCATAAAATCTAAGGTCTAAGGGAAGGATGTAAGCTACAGAAGACCCAACTGAACATGCTTTGGTCATAGCCGACAGACCGGAGCGATCGGGGGAAAAGGACAGTACTAAGAATGATGAGCACGTGGCCAGGATGGCCCAAGAAATGGAATGCTTAAGAGAAGAGGTACAACATATCAAAGAATTGGCAGACCTGGCCGTGACAACACTTCCTTCACAACCCATATTCCCTTCTTAGATTCACTTCGAGATCATTTTCCTTCAACATCACGCCAAAATAACAACATGCCAACCTCAACCCCTGTAACTTAAGTTATACCTCCAGTAACACCTGCTAACCCTCTAACCTCCAGTTCACACTCCCTACGTACCACAATATCCTCAGACATCACAAAACCTGCCTATTACCACTAATGAAACTACCCCTCCTCGTGACAGAGTCACTTTCACCATCAACCATCACATACCTGTGGCACATGACCCTACTCACGAGCGATATGTTCCACCTGTATATGTCGTTACCAAACCTACCTTTACAACATCCTCACGGTCATGGTGCTATATGAGATCGATCAGTATGCCAAGGTGGAGAGAGAGGTCAGGCGTAAGGAAGAAGAGTCGGTATCAGAGCAATTGTAAATGTTTAGAAGGAAAATGAAGAGTCTCTAAGTTTCCCGAGGAAGTGAAAGTCTGGATTATGAGGACTTGTGTATTCACGCATATGTACATATGCAAATAGGGTACAAACCCCTAAAGTTCAATACTTTTGATGGGAAAGGGGACCCCACACACATTTAAGAGCTTATTGCAACAAGTTGGTCGGGTTAGGGAGAAATGAGAAACTGAGGATGAAATTGTTTATAAGGAGTCTGACGGGAGAAACACTCACCTGGTATACCTAACAGGACTCGTGGAATTGGAGAACTTGGAAAGATATGGAAGAGGACGTCATGAACTTTTTTCAATTCAATACAAAAATCACTCCTGATCGGTTCACGCTGTTGAACTTGCAGAATAAACCATCTGAGTCATTTCAAGAATATGCACGACAGTGGAGGATGGAAGCTGCCAGGACGCAACCGCCACTGGACGACAGTGAACTGACCAAGTACTTCATCCTAGCCTGGAGGGAATATACTTTGAAAAGATGATGGGAATGATGGGGAAAAAGTTCCTCGAGCTGGTTAAGATGGGAGATTTTCTAGTGGAGGGCATAAAATCTAGTAAGTGCAATCTATGGCAGCACTGCAAGCGGCCAACAAGTCCATCCAATTAGGATCGATCGGTAGCAGAAAGAAAAAGAAAGATGAGCTCTCAGAAGTCGTCCCCTACTATCAAACAACCCATATCCTAGAAGCACCTCGTACTCCCTAAACAACCACTCACCACCACCCACTTATGCTCCAGTCTATAATACCCAACCATACTTCCACCCTCAACCACAAAATAACCTTCCTCGAGCCAACAACAACCAAAACCCACAACGACCATATGCTACTGTCTAAACCACTACTCACCAAAACCGACCAGTGTATGCACCACGTCCTCGTCCCAACTTCGAAGAGAGGGGTCCTGGAACCTATACCCTGATTGCTGAGCCTCTGACACAATTGTTCCAAAGGTTTAGAAGAGCAGGATTGATTCATCCAATCGAGGGAAGGGTTCCTGGACATCCGTCCAAATATTTTGATGCAACTAAGAGATGCGTATATCGTTCCAATGTGCCGGGCACGATACTGAAGACTATTTCAAGTTGAAACATGAAATTGAATCCCTGATCAAGAGCGGATCCATCTAGTGCACTCCAACACCACCTAATGTGAATCACAACCCATTTCCAAACCATCGAAACCAGGGAGCCAACACGATCACGCTAGATGAATAATATGACCTGAAGGGAACAATTGTCACTATCTAAAATGCAGAAATCGGAAGGACCCCTCCTCAAAAGGCTCCTATCATTACAGTACGACTATAGCCTACAGTGACAGTTCAAACTTATCCGCAGCAACCCTGCCGATGCTAATCATGGTGAAGAAGATAGGGAGTACAAAATTGTCCCATGGACCTATTAGAAAAAGGGAAAAACCAAGATGACAGACTCTGTCGTAGCCTATGGTATGACTAGGTCTGGGAGATGCTACGCCCTTGAAGAGGTCAATAGAGGAAATCCAAGGAGAGAACAAATTTCAAGGAGAAACATAATGGACCCAGAAGCCACAAAGTTTTGGAAAAGGATGTAGAGTAAAGAGTACTTTGTGGAAGAACAGTTAAAGAAAACTCCAGCGCAGATATCCATCATGGATCTATTGATGAGTTCGGATAGCCATAAGGGCGCTTTTTTGAAAGTGCTAAGCGGGGTATGTGTACCAAGTAACACCACCAGCGGGTCATTGGACGAGAAAATTAGGAAAATGGTAGAGGTAAACATGATCACTTTCAGAAGAGATGAACTTCCTGTCGAGGGTACAAGTCACAACAAGGCTCTTCAAATCACTATCAAATATGGAGACAAAGTTGTATCCCGAGTGATGGTCGACGGGGGATCAGGAGTTAACATTTGCCCGCTCTCCACCCAGCGGGAATTGGGAATTCATTTGAGGGAAGTCAAGGAAAGCCACGTAAGGATAAGGGCCTTTGACGGTTCGCAAAAGGATGTTATTGGGGAAATTTATCTAGCCTTGAAGATCGGATTGGTCGAATTTCCAGTATTATTTTAAGTGATGGACATTTCCTCTTCTTACAGTTAGCTGCAGGTGCTGTCTAACCTGTACCAATGAATAAAATTCGAGTGAGGATGCCAAGAGATCGTGATCCACGGCGAGTGGGGTCACTCTGCCTATTTGGACTATGTTGTCCTATTCATTAAGGGACTAGATAGAGTCGCCTTTCGCACTGTAGAAATCATGCAGACTGTTGAGGAGGAAGCGACTGAACATAATTTGGGAATGCAATCGCCGTACAGGTCCAAGATGGCCATGAGGGAAATGATGAAATATGAATATAGGCCAGGAACATGATTGGGAGCCAAGTCAGATGGGATCATAGAACCAATTAAGCACAATGGGAAGAAAGGAAGGTATGGCATAGGATATCATCCCCTAGAAGGGAAAACTCACATCGTTAGCACCGGGAAAAAGGTTTTTGTGCCAGAGCATGTTTCAAGTTCAGGAAAGAGTTCAACACCCGAAGATGATATCATCAACGGGATGGGAAAGCTATTCGTGAATATGATTGAAGAATATTATTAAGGAACTGACATCAAGACACCGACTATCAGGGATGCCGAACAAGGGAAGAGCTGCAGAATTGGACAACCAGCCCATCTTTGGTTCACCGGGAGTCTTGGTAGTATGGAACAGTAAACGTTTTCTTTTGAAAGAACACGGTCAATTGAGGCATGTACCGTGTCTGTACCTTTTTGTAATTTTCCTCCTGTGAACGTTAAGACGTTCCCCTTTTGATGAATTAAAAAAAATCCTTTTCTTAAGTATTACAACTCTATTTTACTGCTTTATTTATACCTAGATTTTCTTTTCAGTAATCAAACTGATAAAAAACCGCGTTCCACGATTATGACATGTAACGAAACCATTGAGCACAACATCTGGATTACGAGGAATATGACGAAAGTATGATGCCAAACAATCTCCCGTAGAAGATCGAGCAGCTGGAGAGTCAGAAGAAGCCCGACCTTGAAGAAAAGGAAGCAGTAAATCTTGGAAGTGATGAAGATGTGAAAGAAATAACATTCACCTAGAAGCCGAGAAGAAGGGAAAAATGATTGAGCTCCTCCGATAGTACGTCGACGTGTTGGCATTGTCGTATGATAACATGCTAGGATTAAGCACTGACATATCTCACATCGACTACCCACTAACCCTACCAGAACGCCGGTCAAGAAGAAGCCCAAGAAGTTCAAACCTGATTTAAGTCTGAGGATAAAAGAAAGGTGACCAAACAAATTGAGGCAAATGTATTAAGGTTCACCAACTATCCAAGTTTGTTGGCAAACATCGTCCCAGTGCTCAAATAGGACGGAAAGACCATAATATGTGTGGATTGCCGAGATCTCAGCAATGCTAGTCCAAAGGACAATTTCCTCATTCCAAATATCAACATTCTCATTGACAACTTTGCGAAGCATGAACTGAAGTTGTTTGTGGATTGTTTCACTGAATACCACCAAATCCTAATGCACGAGGAAGACGTATAGAAGACAGATTTCACCACTCCTTGGGGAGTCTACCGTTATAGGGTCATGTTGTTTGGTCTCAAGAATGTCAGTGCCACCTACATGAGCACAAGGACAACCCTTTTTCACGACATGATTCATTAGGAGATCGAAGTGTATGTGGATGATGTCATCATAAAATCTCGAAAGAGTTCAGAGCATTTGGACGTCTTGAGGAAATTTTTCGAATGCCCGCAAAGGTATGATTTGAATTTGAATCTAACAGAGTGCGCATTCAGAGTCCTGACTGGAAAACTATTGGGTTTTATTGTAAGAAATAAAGGGATAGAACTGGATCCATCAAAAATCAAGGCCATCTAGGAATTACCACCACCAAAGATAAAGAAAGATGTCATGAGTTTCTTGCGAATACTGGATTATATCAGCCGCTTTATAACCCAATCCACAGTAATCTATGAACCCATATTCAAAAAGTTAAAGAAGGATGCTGCCACAAAATTGATAGAGGAATGCTAGAAATCCTTCGACAGAATCAAAGAATATCTTTCAAACCCACAAATGTTGGTTCCCCCTGAATTAGGGAAACCATTGTTGCTATATTTGTCAGTCTTGGACAATGCCTTCGGTTGTGTGTTAGGGCAGCACGATGAAAGTGGGAGAAAGGAGTAGGGTATCTACTACTTTAGCAAGAAGTTCACACCCTGCAAAGCCAAGTATACTTTGATAGAATGCACTTGTTGTTCTCTAACTTGGATTGCTCATAAGCTAAGGCATTACATGTTAGCATACACCATGCATCTGATATCTCGGCTCGATCCGCTCAAGTACATTTTTCAGAAGCCAACGCCTACTAGGAAGATAGCTAAGTTGAAAATTCTCCTCAGCGAATTTGACATTGTGGACATAACTCATAAGGCTATGAAAGGACAAGCTTTAACTGACTACCTCGCCGAGAATCCAATGGATGGGGATTATGGACCACTTAACACGTATTTTCCCGATGAAGAGGTAATATTTGCCGGGGAAGACATTGCAAAATCATACTTTGGATAGAGGATGTTGTTTGATAAAGCAGAAAACTTCAAAAGAGTCAGGATTGGGGCGGTCCTGATTTGGAAATCTGGACAACACTATCCAGTGTCAGCAAAGAAAAATTCTCGTGTACCAGTAATATGGCTGAATATGAGGCATGCATCCTTGGAATCAGAATGTCAATCGACATGAACATCAAAGAACTTTTGGTCATAGGAGATTTCGATTTGCTGATAGACCAAGTCCAAGGAGAAGGGTCAACCAAGAATGTCAAGATACTTTCATAACTGCACTGCATGAAGGAGTTATGCAAGAATTTCACAAAGATAGAGTTCGGACATGTCCCCAGAATTCAAAACGAGTTCGCAGACGCCCTTGCTACCTTATCATCTATTATTCATCATCCGGACAAGAACTACATTGACCCCATCGAGATAGAAATCAAGGATGAACATGCCTATTTTCTTCCATGTGAATGAAGAATCAGATGGTAAACCTTGGTATCACGACATCAAGAAGTTCCTCGTGACCCAGGATGACCTAGAAAATGCTTCTAATGGTCAAAATTGAGCCTTTAGGAGGTTGCCAAACCAATTTTTCCTCAATGGGGAAGTCTTGTACAAGAGGACCCTAGATTTAGGCTTGCTGAGATGTGTAGACACAGCCGAAGCAACCAGATTGTTGGAAAAAATACATGCGGGTACGTGCGGACCCCACATGAACGGGTTCACGTTAGCCAAGAAGATTTTAAGAGCTGGATACTTTTGGACAACTATGGAAAATGACAATATCTCCCATGTACAGGAATGTCACCAGTGCCAGATTCACAGAAATTTCATCGTCATGGACGTGACAGGACCCATAGAGCCTGCAACGTCAAACAGACATTGTTTCATTTTGGTAGCCGTCGACTATTTCACCAAATGTGTTAAGGCATCTACTTACAAGGATTTCACAAATAAGGTGGTGGGATACCGAGTCTATCATCATTTACAACTCCACCAACTTCAATAGTGAACTCATGAGAGAAATCTGTGAAAAGTTTAGAATCGTCCACCACAATTCCACAATTTACAGATCACAAATGAATTGGGCATTTGAGGCAACTAACAAGAATATCAAGAGGATTCTGCAAAAGATACTGGATAATCCCTGATAATGGCACGAGAATCTACCCTTCGCTTTATTGGGTTATTGGTCTACCATGAGAACATCTATTGGGACAACACCGTACATATTGGTATACGATACTAAAGTAGTGATACCCGCAAAAATCGAAATTCCGTCCTTAAGAGTCATCCAAGAAGCAAAATTGGATGACGTAGAGTGGATACGGTTCAGGCAAGATCAACTCATGCTCATTGACTAGAAAATAATGGATGCAATAGTAATACCCAATAAGAGTCGGGGTCGAATTCCGTAGAGCTATATGTATGGGAATTAGTAGTATATATCTTAATGCGTGAGTTTATATATCTAAATTTGAACTTCCACAATATTTGGTTTGTTTAAAAGTCTAAATTACACTATGATTGAAATTTAAAGACTGAAACTAGGAAATTGTTTTTGCTGTTTTTCAAATGACATAAAAGGCATAGGGCTATGACCTTCACCTAGGTGTTTGCCTAAGGGGTTGTAAACTTTAAAGGTTATTTTTTTGGTCGGGGTGTATTATAGCTATCAACACTCGGTTATCACTCAATACCTCTCGGTCAGAGAGTGATTTTGCCCAATTTGGCTTTCTCAAGTCCAAATGGGTATTGAACAAAACACATGAATAAAAGCTCATCTCGGATTTTACTATCTCTAGGTTCAACCCTTTAATTGGGCTTATCAATCTCTCGATTGACCCAGTTTCTGGATAGCCAAGTTTTCCTAGACTAAGTCTCTCTTTCTCAAGTAGAGACATAGTCAAATACGCATGAACTTATTTTTGCAACCATTAATTCTCCAAATAAAAGCAAGAAAAAGGCTAAATAATAAACACCCAACCATACACAAGCAATAAATCAAACACCAATTAAGTTTACACACTAGAGTTGGGTCAAAAACCTAGTGAACATTTAGCTACTCATGTTTAAATTAGAAGAAATAGGAGAAGTAATGATAATTAAACCCATATTGATAATTAAAATGGAAAAATATATGCTCAAATGCTTCAAAATAGAAAAAAAACTACTAAAAAGAGTAAAAGAAAATGTCCACTGTAGCAACTGATGTCAAAATTTAACCTAAAAAAGTGAAAGTATTCTATTTATATGGGGATGGAATTTTCGAACAAAAATGCCCTTCCGGGTTCTGCGGCCGCACAATTCCATGTGCTGTCCGCACTTTTCTTCAGCTTGACAGGATTGGAAATCTGCAGCCGCATAATTTTGAACTGCGGGCGCACTGCACTCTTTCTATGGTCCGCACAATTGTTATTGTGGTCCTACCTTGCCCTTCTACGGTCCGCATAATTGTAACTACATCCGCATAGCTCTTCTTCTGCGACTTCACAATAATTGTGCAGTCCGCACTTTTGGTGGACTTGAGATGCAGATTCTCTGAACTTTTGCTCTGACCCAGCTTCTGCTGTCGCACACTTCATGTGTGGACCGCACTTTGTAACATTCTCTGATGGATGTTTCTTCACAACCTGCGGCCGCAGATGATATTCTACAGTCCGCACTTCTAAGCTTTTGTTCCTGTTTTGGTCCTTGAGTTCAGATTACTCCTTCTTGAGTTGGATTTTATCTCGGGAGCTCATCTTCCAATATTCCTGCAATTAAGCTTATTTCATCAGTTTCAGGAACACAATTAAGCATTTTTGGACTAAAACGAAAGCTAAAGGGCGCTAATAAGTAGTCAAAATTCACACTTATTAACTCCCCCAAACATAAGCTTTTGCTTTTCTTCAAGCAAATAAAGTAATTCCACCTCCACAAGTTAAGAGCTATTCTAGCTAATCAAAGGTGAATCAATCACACATCAATTGGGACCAACAATTACCCCCACCACTTATGAATTATCAACAAGGCGACAAGTTAAACTTTTAAGCACAAATAGTTCTAGTGGGACACTTGAGCATCAAGAGTTGACTTTATTCATTAAGGAAGCTCACTCTTTCATGTAGGTCATTGTGGATCCCAAACTCATCGTCATCTAATCTCTGTTTGCTTATCTCACTTAAGAATTTAGCACTCAATCCAAAGATTTGTGAGAGGTTCGTTCATCTCTCTCAAAAGAATGTCGTAAGTATGACTTTAAGTACCATATGCTTGTACCTCATGTAAATCACCACTAATGTGAGTCATCGGCTTGAAGTCACGTAGGGATTTTTTGGAATGTAATGAAGGATTTTGGACTAAGGTTGGATATGCGATGATAGAACGTGTTCATCTTTCCATAAGCACTCTATTTTCTTTTTCTCACTCATGCTTTGCCACTTCTTTGAGGCATTTTCATTTCCTTAGGGGAATTAGAGAGACTTAACATCACTCTTTCTTGGTCATGATATTCATTTTCCCCTTCTTTGGTTTCTCCATGGTTTGCATCATTAATTTTCCTTGAATCCCTTCGACTCTTAAACTTATTCACTTTCTTTTTGCATTTTTCTTTTTGTTCTTTCTTTTTCTTGCCCTTCCTTCTCTTTATTTTTTTATTTTGTGCCTTGATACCTTTTTCAAACTCCTCGTCTCTCCCCCAAACTTACTTTTTTAGCCAATTATTTCACAAGAGTGTTAAGGAAAGCTCGGGTGCCAAGAGAGGGTCACGACAAAACGGGTAAAGGCTTGTAACATGGTTTTCAAATGAGAAAGGTTTTAGGATCAAATGGGTTGACTAGGGATAACAACATTTGTGGGCGATGAAAAATTTCAAGCGGGCCAAGGAGAGCCTACAATCACTTCTCAAGCCAAGCAAAACTTAAAATTTTGCCTAAAAACACATTCGGGGCAAGTTCTAGACTATTCGCACGGTTACTTGGACTTGCAACAACAACATCTCACCTCTCATGCAGCTGGCTTGTTAAAGATGATAGAGTCAAGGGCCCCCAACGACCATATTCAAGATTGAAATAACTATGGTTCGACTAAACCACTCGATGATTGCCTAAGTCAACACAAGAGTCAAAAGGTCACTAACTAGAGCTATTTATTTCTAAAAACCTTGTTTTTAACAATAAGCACGTAGTTAAGAGTGTTAGTACCAAGTGAAGCATGTTTGTCTCTTCGCGCATGACTTAATTAGGTCTTTTTATTCATTATTACTACTATTATTACCTAACTACCCAAAAAAGATTGAATCCCTTAAGAAGGTTGTCACACCATCCATCGTTGGGAAGAGTCACCCGGTTCACACAAAAACCAACTTTGGAAAGAATTGTGGCATTAAGAAAACCAAAGGATTATTATCAACTAAAACATAAAAAGAAGCTATTAAAGCAAAAAGAATCTACTAATTCAAAAAGAAGACAAACATAAAGATAAATAAGCTAATAAAGCAAAAAGCTATTAAAATCTAAACGAATATACATTATGAGGGATAAGAGAGAATATATACATAGTGAGAAAGAAGAAGAAAATAGTAATAAGTTAATTACATGCCAAATGTGTCATAGATATCAAAATATAGAATCAGAATCATCAAAATGTCAAAGAAACTCCACCCCCCGAATAAAAGTAAGCATTGTCCCCAATTCTTAACAAAATAAGAGTAAAAGAAGGGTGAGAGTGAAGAAAACTCCCTATGGCTCAGTGGACATCTCTATGTTCCCAGCAATGGCACCGACCTCAGTCTCCAATTGGATCTCATCATCCTCAAGTCCGGGAGTGGATGGGTTGGTGAACATCTGACGGACTACCTCGACAGTGTCAGTAGCAAGGTCTGGCTCCTCAGACTGGCTAGCTGTTGCGGTAAGTATTGTAGGATCTGGGCTTGGGTGGTGCGAGTCTATCAACATGTCAAATGGAATGTCTCCAGCTGCTGTAAGCTTGGTGACTTCCGCATCTTCTTCCCTTCCTTGGCTAATTCTTCAATCACTGATCCATGTTGTAACAGAGTGGCCATGATAGTGCTCTGGTTGTCCAGGATCTTCTTCAAAGTATCTTTGAGTGTGGGAGGAATCTAGGGTGCTGGCATAGATGAATATGCTGCAACATGACCAAATATGTTAGACACCTTTGCAGTAGCTATCTGTATCCAATTGTTGAGGCTCGCCAAAGTCTAGGAATTTGCAGCCGCAGATAGTGGAGCAGAAGGCATAGGCACCGGTTTCAAAGTCGAGGAGGGAGGAAGTGAGGCTGAAGGTGGAGCCATGGTAACTGCAGTGGCAGAAGGCTCTCCTGATGTGGATGGCATATCTGTTGACTTTACAACTACAACTGAAGGCTCATCAGACCGGTCTACAGTAGTAATCGGATGACCCTTTCTCTTCGGGTTCTTCAGATCCATCAGGGAATACAAGTAGAATGGCTTCTTTTCCCGAACCTTCATGTTAAAATCCATGGGCTCTACCCATGCATCTATAAGGTACTCAGTGAGGGTGTTGGTATACGGGTAGGAAGTATCAGCCTGCCTAGCGACCACTGAAATGTTGGCCGACATCACGGCACCCATATTGATCAGGTACCCGTCCATAATAGAGGCGACTAGAACATCCTGTGGAGTAGGTAAGTTTGTCTCATTCTGGCACAGTTCTAGTTTGCTGCATACGAAGGTCTGCCATCCCTTTGCCTCAAAATTTATGGCGTTCTATTGAATATGAACCCTTTGAGTGATCAATGGTAGTTGTGGCCCCGGGGCTGCAAGAAGCTCAGCTAGCCATGGGTGAGCTGCATCACCTATCGCCAGCTTCTCCAAGTATTGTACCGGCTCAACATTCTCAAACCCCAAGTAGGAGTTCAGTGTGTGCTGGTCGAACCGCGCCTTCAGATTTCTCACTTTTGTAACTTTGGTCCTTTCTTATTATGTGCCACATTGGCATTGAACTCCCGGACCAAATATTCCTTGGAATCCACAACTAACTGGGTGAACCACATCTATCCCTTCCTCTCTCGGAACTGTCTCAACACGGATGGATTATACTTGTCAAGATCTTGAAGTAGGAACTTTCGCTTGAGAGTGATCAGTCTCAACGATCACCACCCATGGAAGCTGGTGAAGGCAGCTAGACTCACAAAATGATCCTCCCAGACCTCTTTCTTTTATGACCTCTCAAGGTCGGCAACTGTAGTATCACCCCTCGGCCATTGTCCGGAATATCATTAACAACAACTATTGGTGCCTCAGGGAGAAGTGTAATAGAGGGCTTTGAAGCATGACTTGCACTCCTCGAACCCTCGGAAGTGCTATGTGAGGAGGAAGGCTCGTCTCGGAGTTGATACCTTCCTTGGGCTGTTGTGGTTGTGATTGAACAACAGGCTGCTCTTGCATTGAGTTGCCCTCCGATGTTTCCCTATATGGGACATATGAAATAGATTCAGAGGGCTCGGGTTGTCTTCCTCGGCATATTGTAGCTTTCTTGGTGATTATATTTTGGAGGGCGAGGGGTAAAGTGCCTTTTCCACTACCTATGAAAGGTTCACCCCTCCCCTTTGAAGTGTCACCGCGGCTACGAGATCTAACCATTTTCTGAAACAAGCATCAATAGAAGTCACTTGTAATTCAATTGCACACAGACATTATATCACAGTGCAGAACATGAGTGCAGGGTGGGGAAGTGCGGTACGCACAATTGCAAGTGCGGTCGCAGACTGGGTTGTGCAGATATCATAATTTGTACTTGCGTCCGCAAAGATAGAACTGCAGTCCGCACAATTTTTGAGTGTGACCGCATAATTGAAGTGCGGTCCGCACCTTTCTCATTGCGGTCGCACAGTAGATTTTCCAAAAGTACCAACTCTTTGATGACAGAGATTGTCATGATCTGTGGTTGCACACACTTTTCTGCGGCCGCGGTGGAATTTCTGCGGTCCGCACAATTTCTAGTGTGGCCACAGTATTTACTTGACCAAAGACCCTAGATTACAACTTGTGCGACCGCAGATTTCAAAATCAAATCGATCAGACTTCTAGGGTTTTCAAGTTTTTGCACAAGTTCAACATTGTATTAACAATTAAGCGTGCAAATAAATTTACCCAGTCCCCATAAAGTAATTAGTAGTTTATCCAACACAGATTAACCCCCGTATGGTAGTAAAATTGAAATCTATTGACAAATGGCCTAAAAATACCAAAACAATTGTAAATTAAACTAAGAAAAATGAAATTTTTTATGAGAAATTAAGCATACCAGATATGAAGGAATTCAACTAAGTGATCACATATCTGGATGGAGTGTGGCAGATGATTGAACAAATGATTTCCAAGTTTTAGAATTTAGAGTGCTTAGAGAGGGAAAAACATTGTACAATAGCCTTAGGCTACTATTTATACTTATAGGCAGACTTGGGGAATCAAAGGAGGAGTGCAGTCGCAGAATTCCTTCTGCGATCCGCACTATGTTACTTGGAGGCTCAATAGCCTCTGTTGATATGCGGTTCGCACAATTTGTGGTGCAACCACTGATTTTGACTGCGGAGATCAAATTCAGTGTGCGATCTCAGATTGGCCATTTCACTGACAGATCAAACTTCAGAGAATTTGCAATTCCAGATCACAATTTGTGCGGTTCACACAAGAATTGTGCGGACGCAGTTGCCTTCTACTGTGTCATTCAAAATTACGTGGTCTGCACAATACATGTGCAGTCCACACTTTCTCCAAACTTAGCCAATTTTTCTGAGCACAGTTCCTGTAAAGCACACCCATTCCTACAACATACTTCAAATCTAGTTAGCACAAAATAAGACATATCTACAAAAGAAGAAAGAAAAAGAAAACATGGGTTGCATACCAAGAAGCACCTGATTTAACATTGCGGCACGACACAAATACCATCACTTCAAATGAATAACTGCCACCACGTGTCCATCATCAGGTTGTCCCAAGTAATTCTTCACCCGGTGGCTATTGACTCGGAATACCTCATCATTTTTGTTCTTTAAGTCCATTGCACCAAAAGGTGTCACACCCACAATTTCAAAGGGACAACTCCATTTGGATTTCAACTTTCCGGGAAACATCTTCAATCATGAGTTGAACAACAAAACAAGATCGCCCACCTTGAAATCCTTGTTTCAGATATATTTGTCATTAAGGGACTTCATCCTCTCTTTGTACAAGAACGAACTTGCATATGCATGGTACAAGAACTCATCCAATTCATTCAAATGTGCAACCCGCAAGTTAGCGGCTGGATCCAAATCAAGATTCATCTTCTTTAAAGCCCACACGGCTTTGTGTTCAAGTTCCACCAGAATATGACAAGCTTTGCCAAACACCAACTGGTATGGAGACATCCTGATAGGAGTTTCGTGTAACGACTCGGCCGGTCATTCCGTGAGATTAGCCCCGTTTCCCCCATTTCTGCTTTATCATATATTGCTTAGCCTATTTATGTTGTGTTGTGTTAGTTGGTTCGGATTCGAAGTGGTCGTGGTGAGAATTGAGACACTTAGTCTCTTATATTAGCTTAATAGTTAAAAAGTCAAACTGAGAGTTGACTTATTGGTAAACGAGCTCGGAATGCAGATTTTATGGCTCTAATAACTTCGTTAGGTGATTTTCGATTTAGGAGTGTGTTCAGAATGAAGTTTTGATGTCCGGTGTAGAATTAGTCTTGAATTGGCGAAAGTTAGTTTTTGGCGATTTCCGGTCGGCAGTGGAAAATAGGCTAACGGGGTCGGAATGGAATTACAGAAGTTGGAGCAGGTTCATAATGTCATTTTGGATATTTGGTGCAAAATTTCAAGTCAATCGGAGGTGTTTTGGTTGGTTTCGTCATCAACGGCAAAATTTAGAAGTTACAAAGTTTATAGGTTTGAAGTTGATGTAAATTTGGTATTTTCGTGTTGTTTTTGGTGTTTCGTAGGCTCGACTAAGTTTTAATAATGTTATGGGGTGTGTTGGTAGCATTGATTGAGGTCCCGCGGGCCTCAGGTGTATTTCGGATGCTCAAACGGGCACTTTTTGTCCTTAAGAAGTTTGTTATTTTTTGGTGTTTTACCAGCAGTGATTTTTTCACTACGATCGCGTGGATTCATCCGCGATCGCGTAGAGTAAAAGAGTGGGGCAGGAATTTTTGTTCTATGCGATCGCGTGGTTAGGATTGCGATCGCATAGGTTGGTCAGGTAAGGCAGTGTGATCGCGTGGGTGTTGGTGCGATCGCGTAGAGGCTCTGAGGCGCGTGTGTGGAATGGAGAGTTATTCTATGTGATCGCGTGTATTGTTATGCGATCGCATTTAGTTGGCTAGTCTGTGCATCGCGATCACCTGGCTAGAGTCACGATCACATTGAAGGGATTTTAAGTGCTGGGCAGAATGTTTTAAACCCCATTGTTGCAAAGTTTTCATCATTTTCCTCCATTGTCAAGCGGGCTAAGAGCTAATTGAGAGGGTTTGAAGAAGAAATCAAAGGTTATCTCTTGGAGGTAAGGTTTCCAACTTTATAACTCGTTTATATATCGTTTTCTAAGTAAGTAAACCGGAAAATTGTTGAAATTAAACCCAAATTTGGGGAAGAAGGGTGTATGTAATTTGGAATTTTCTTTTGAGGATTTGAGTGGGAAATTATGGTCCGATTTTAGTGTCCTTGGTATGTATAGAATCATGGGAGGTCGAGGATTCTAGTGATGTAAATTTTATCAAATTCCGAGATGTGGGCCCGGGGCTCGGGTTTGGCCGAATTTTGAGATTTTTGTATAAATTTGTATCTTTCGATTGGGTTTTGTCCCGTTAGCGAATATTGATGATGATAATACAGTTTTGGTTAGATTCAGAGCATTTGGGAGCCAATTCGAGGGGCAAGCGCATCGCGGAGTAGCTTTTGGGCTGTTTTGAGGTATGTAATGATTGTAACTCTAAACCTGAGGGTATGACACACCGTTATTTGTTATTGTGTTGATAAATGAGGTGACGCACATGCTAGGTGACAAGCGTGGGGGCGTGCACCGATAGGGATTGTGACTTGGTCCGTCCCGTAGCGACTATTAAGCCGCGTATTTGATTTGAAATCTTACGACATCCTGTCTCTCCAAAGTTTATACTTGTTTATGGGCTGTGAGCCATGGTTGGGGCCTTGTGACGACCTGTTTAGACCCTGGGGGGGGGGGTAATTTTACACTATCTACCACTATCCTGTTAGATTAATTGTGAACTCAGTCATGTTTCCTAGTTGTTGTTATTTTCACTATTATCACACTGCTTTGAAAACTCTGAAAAAGTATTTTGGGCTGAGTCCCGCAAGTTTAGATAAATTGCCCAAGTGGCTCGTGAGGGTGACTGAGTCAGGCCGAGAGCCGAGTATGTAAGGATAGTTATGGGACGGGCTGCACACGCGCAACAATGTTGTGCTATATATTATATGTGGGTCGGGCTGCACGCCGTGGAAATATAGATTATATATATGGATCGGTCTGCACGCCGCAACAATATATGTTATATATGGATCGGACTGCACGCCGCAGCAATATACCTATTGGATCGGGCTGCACGCCACATAAGATATAACGTTTGGGCTGAAGGAGCCCCTCCAGGAGTCTGTACACCCCCAGTGAGCGCAAGCGACTATTATATGGACCGGGCTGCACTCCGCAACAATATATGTTATATATATGGATCGGGCTACACGCCGCAGTAGAATAATTATATATATATATATAAATATAGTGGAGCGGGCTGCCGGCCGCAGCAGTTGTGTGTGTTCATGGTACTTACTGAGTACGAGTGTTATGTGAGAGCATGAGATACTGATAGTGGAGTCACAAGTGACTAAGAGGCTTGCTCGAGAGGCTTTATTCTGAGTGATACTGTGCCCGAGGGGCTTATATTCTATGAAAATGTTGTTTTCACTCTTCTTTACACCGAGCCTCTGATAATAAATGTTGGATATAAGTTTGCCGACGAGATTTTTAAATGAAAACCGCGGTTTTATGAAATATTCGGAAATTGTAGATTTCTGACTTGATTTGTTCACTTCCACCATTATTCATTATATGATTTAAATTGCTCGTCACTGCACTCAAGTTTTTAGTTACATTGATTACTTACTGAGATGTCGTACTCACGTTACTTCCCGCACCTCTGTGTGCAGATGCAGGTACCAGACCATTCTGCTAGTTGATTTTCGGATGAGCTTGGAGTTGTTCGAGGATTGAGGTAGCTGCTCAGTGTCCCCAACTCACCTCTTTTCCTTCCCTTATATTATAGTTTCTTTTGGTCTTTTTTACCTCAGACTTTTGTTGTAGCAAGTCACTGTTGTACATTGTATATCTTAGATGCTCATGGTAGTTGACTCCAGGTTTTGGGGAAGTGTGTACTTGTTTATCTCCTTCTGATATATTTTTTTTAGATCTGTTAAATTTTGGTGAAATTATGGGATATATTGATAATCTGAAATGGTTGGCTAGCCTAGTTCCATGATAGGTGCCATCACGAGTGACTTAGGATGTTTGGGGTCATGACAGTTGGTATCAGAGCCTAGGTTACATAGGACTCAAGGGTCATGATAAGGTTTAGTAGAGTCTTGCAGATCGGTACAGAGACGCCTGTACTTATCTTCGAGAGGCTACATAATCCTTAGGAACAATCTCATTTTTCTTGAATTCTGTCGTGCCGTTTGATTGATTATGGAAATCTAAACTTCTGTTGTTTCATTCTCTCACAGATGGTGAGGACTCGCGCCACCAATCAAGGCGATCAGCCACTAGCTAGACCAGCGAGGGGTCGAGGCCGTGGTCGAGGCCGTGGTAGAGGTAGGGGGCTAACCCGTGCAGCAGTCAGGGCAGTATGAGTTGATTCCCTTACTACTCAGGACCAGGTTCCCGCTGCAGATACTCTAGCGGGACAAGCTGAGGAATCTGCAGTGCCTCTTGTTATTCCGGGTCTTCATGAGACCTTGGCTCAGATCTTGACGGTGTGTACCACCCTTGTTCAGGAAGTTGCCGCTACTTCTCAGGTCAGGGGAGGAAGTCAGACACCAGTTGCCTGGACACCTGAGTAGGCTAGTCAGGGCTAGTAGACACCGTGGGCGGTTCCAGCCCAGCCGGTTGCTCCAGTTCAGGACTTCGTGGTCCCAACAATGCCAGATGATGAGCAACGTAGGCTGGAGAGGTTTAGTAGACTACAACCTTCGACATTTAGTGGTGCTGAGGGCGAGGATGCCCAGGTTTTCTAGCTAAGTGCCAGAGGATGCTGCGTACTGCTGGGATTTTGGAGACCGACGGGGTCTCATTTGCTACTTTTCAGTTCTCTGGTGCTGCTTTCACTTGGTGGGAGTCTTTTGAGAGGCGTAGGCCTGTTGGTTCAGCACCTCTCACCTGGAAGCAGTTCTCCACTATCTTTATGGAGAAGTATGTACCCCAGTCACACAGGGAGGAGCAACACAGGCTTTTTGAGCAGCCGCGTCAAGGAGAGCTATCAGTGACGCAGTACAAGATGCGGTTTTCAGAGTTGGCTCGTCATGCCACCGAGTTGCTCCCTACTGACAGGGAGAGGATTAGGAGGTTTACGGATGGCCTTACTTATCAGCTCTGTCTTTTTATGACCCGGGAGAGAGTATCAGATGCTACATTCGAGCAGGTTGTTGATATTGCTCGAGATATTGAGTCGGTTCGCCAGGAGTGGGTAGATAGAGAGGCCAAGAGGCCTCGTGGATCGGGTGGTTCTAGTGATGCTTCTTCTAGGGGGCAGTTTTAGCATGGCAGGGGCCGTGCATTCAGGTTTGCTCGGTCAGGCCGCCCAACCTATAGTGGTGAGTCTTAGGGGCATGGTCCCCGCGGTTTTGAGCAAGGACATTCTTCATTTGGTGCCCTTCCATCCTAGAGTGCAGCTCGAGCAACATCAGCTCAGGGTTTTTCTATGCATTTGTTCTCCTAGTGGCCATTCTGGTGCCAGGGGTTCATTTCAGTCCCAGTCTCCAACTCCAGGGAGCTGTTATGAGTGTGGAGAGTTCGGGCATATGAGGAGGCAGTGTCCTCATCTTCTTGGAGGTCCATCTCAGCTGAGGAGCCAACCTTCAACTTCAACTCCAGATACTTCACCACCCACCCAGGCAGCCAGGGGTGGTAGTCAGTCAGCTAGAGGCCACCCTAGAGGGGGAGGTCGAGCAGGTGGAGGTCAGGCCCGTATGTATTCCTTTCCAGCTAGGCCAGATGCTATGGCCTCCGATGCAATGATCGCAGGTATTGTCTCAGTCTATTGCCGAGATGCTTTGGCTTTATTTGACCGTGGTTCTACTTATTCCTATGTTTCTTCATATTTTACCCATTTTCTGGATATGCCCCATGAGTCTTTAGTTACCTCTGTTCATGTGTCGACTCCAGTGTGCGATACTGTTGTTGTAGACCGTGTGTATCGGTCATGTGTGATATCTATTGGGGGTCTGGAGACCCGAGTGGACCTATTGTTACTCAGCATGGTCGATTTTGATGTGATATTGGGCATGTATTGGTTATCTCCGTGTCATGCTGTTCTTTATTTTCACGCTAAGATCGTAACCTTAGCTATACCTGGATTTCCGAGGGTTGAGTGGAGAGGTTCTTCTGACTATGTGCCTAGCAGGGTAATTTACTACCTGAAGGCTCAGCGTATGGTTGAGAAGGGGTTTTTATTGTATCTGGCTTTTGTAAGGGATGTCAGTGGTGAGACTCCCGCAATTGATTCGGTTCCTGTGGTCCGTGACTTTCTGGACGTGTTTCCTGCAGACCTGTCAAGCATGCCTCCTGACAGGGACATTGATTTTGGTATTGACCTGGTGCCAGGCACTCAGCCTATTTCTATTCCACCTTATCGTATGACACCAAGAGAGCTAAAGGAATTAAAGGAGCAACTTCAGAAACTCCTAGATAAGGGGTTCATTCGGCCTAGTGTGTCACCTTGGGGTGCACCGATGTTGTTTGTAAAGAAGAAAGATGGTTCTATGCGTATGTGTATTGATTATCGACAGCTGAACAGGGTTACGGTCAAGAATCGGTATCCCTTGCCTCGTATAGATGACTTGTCTGATCAGTTGTAGGGTGCCAGGGTATTTTCCAAGATTGACTTATATTCCGGCTATCATCGGTTGAAGATTCGGGGGCCAGACATCCCTGAAGACTGCTTTCAGGACTAGATATAGTGATTATGAGTTTCTGGTTATGTCATTCGGGCTGACCAATGCCCCAACAACCTTTATGCACTTGATGCACAGTGTATTCCGACCTTATCTGGATTCTTTCATCATCGTGTTCATTGACGATATCTTGGTGTATTCCCGATCTCGGGAAGATCAACATTTGAGAGTTGTGCTTCAGACCTTGAGAGAGAATAGATTGTATTCAAAATTTTTGAAGTGCTAGTTCTGGCTTGATTTAGTGGCATTCTTGGGGCACGTGGTGTTCAGTGAGGGTATTCAGGTTGATCTGAAGAAGGTAGATGCGGTGCAGAGTTGGCCTAGACCATCATCAGCTACTGAGATTCCCAGTTTCCTTGGTTTGGCAGGGTACTATCGCCGTTTCGTCGAGGGATTCTCATATACTGCATCACCTATGACCAGACTTACCCAGAAGGGTGCTCAGTTCAGGTGGACTGAGGAGTGTGAGGAGAGCTTTCAGAAGCTCAAGTCAGCTTTGACTACAACTCCGGTATTCATTTTGCCTACGGGTTCAGGTTCTTATACAGTTTACTGTGATTCCTCGAGAGTTTACCTTGGAGCGGTTTTGATGCAGGATGGTAGGGTGATTGCCTACGCGTCTAGACAGTTGAAGGTACACGAGAAGAATTATCCAGTGCACGATCTTGAGCTAGCAACTATTGTTCATGCCTTGAAGATTTGGCGTCATTATTTGTATGGAGTGCATTGTGAGATTTTCACTGATCACCGTAGTTTGCAGCATCTGCTCAAGCAGAAGGATCTGAATTTGCGTAAGAGGAGGTGGTTGGAGCTTCTCAAGGACTATGACCTCACTATTTTATATCATCCGAGGAAGGCCAATGTAGTGGCCGATACCCTGAGTCGCAGAGCGGAGAGTTTGGGGAGTTTAGCCTACCTTCCAGTAGCAGAGCAACCTTTAGCACTTGATGTTCAGGCTTTAGCAGGTCAGTTGGTGAGATAAGATCTATTAGAGCCTCCGCGGGTATTGGCTTGTGTAGCCTCCAGGTCTTCTCTTTATGATCAGATTAGAGCACGCCAATATGATGATCCACATTTTCTTGTTCTTCAGGATATGGTTCGTCGCGGTGATGCCAGGGAGTGGTTGGTGATGATGGGGTCATGAGGATGCAAGGCCGGATTTGCGTGCCCAATATTGATGGGCTTCGAGATTTGATTCTAGCTGAGGCCCATAGTTCGCGGTATTCCATCCATCCGGGTGCTGCGAAGATGTATCAGGATCTAAGACAACATTATTGGTGGAGGCGGATGAAGAGAGATATTGTTGAGTTTGTGGCTCGGTGTCTCAACTGTCAGCAGGTCAAGTATGATCACCAGAGGCCAGGCGGACTGCTTCAGAGATTTGATATTCCGAAGTGGAAGTGGGAGCGGAACTATGTACTTCGTAGTTGGACTCCCACGGACTTCGAGGATGTTTGATGCTATATGGGTTATTGTGGATCAGTTGACCAAGTCTGCGCACTTCATTCCTATTGGTACTACTTATTCTTCAGAGCGGTTAGCTGAGATTTATATCAGGGAGATTGTCTGATTGCATGGGGTCCCTGTTTGTATCATTTATGACAGAGGTATTAAGTTCACATCTCAGTTCTAGAGAGCCGTGCAGAGAGAGTTGGGTACTCAGGTCGAGTTGAGCACGACATTTCATCCTCAGACCGACGGGCAGTAGGAGCGTACGATTCAGATTTTGGAGGATATGTTGCATGCATGTGTCATTAATTTTGGGGGTTCATGGGACCAGTTTCTGCCACTCGCGGAGTTTGCATATAATAATAGTTATCAGTCGAGTGTCTAGATGGCTTTTTATGAGGCTTTATATGGTAGGAGGTACAGATCTCCGGTTGGTTGGTTTGAGCTGGGCGAGGCTAGGCTATTGGGCACAGACCTGGTTCAGGATGCGTTGGGTAAGGCGAAGTTGATTCAAGAGCGGCTTCGCACAGTGCAGTCTAGGCAGAAGAGTAATGCGGACCGGAAGGTCCAGGATGTGTCTTTCATGGTTAGGGATAAGGTATTGCTGAAGATGTCACCCATGAAGGGTGTTATGCAGTTCGGGAAGAAGGGAAAGCTGAGTCCCAGGTTCATTGGGCCATTTGAGGTGCTTCAGAGGATTGGGGAGGTGGCTTATAGACTTTCCTTGCCTCCCATCTGGGAAAGTATTCATCCGGTGTTCCATATTTTGATGCTCCGGAAGTATGTTGGTGAACTATCTCATGTTTTGGACTTCAGCACGGTTCATCTCGGGGGTGATATGTCATATGAGGTAGAGCCAATGGCTATTTTAGGTCGTCCGATCAGACGGTTGAGGTCTAAGAATATAGCTTCAGTGAAGGTTCAATGGAGAGGACAGCCGGTGGAGGATGCCACCTGGGAGACCGAGCGGGAGATGCGGGACATATATCCTCCCTTATTCGAAACTCCAGGTATGTTTTTAGACCCGTTCGAGGACGAACATTTGTTTAAGAGGGGAGGATGTAACGACTCGACCGGTCGTTCCATGAGATTAGCCCCGTTTCCCCAGTTTCTGCTTTATCATATATTTCTTAGCCTATTTATGTTGTGTTGGGTCAGTTGGTTCGAGTTCAGAGTGGTCGTGGTGAGAATTGAGACACTTAGTCTCTTAAATTAGCTTAATAGTTGAAAAGTGAAATTGAGAGTTAACTTACTGGTAAACGACCTCGAAATGCAAATTTTCTAGCTCGGATAGCTTATATAGGTGATTTGGGACTTATGAGTGTGTTCGGAATAAAGTTTTGATGTCCGGTGTAGAGTGAGGCTTGAATTGGCGAAAGTTAGTTTTTGGTGATTTCCGGTCGGCAGTGGAAAATAGGCTATCGGGATCGGAATGGAATTCTGGAAGTTGGAGCAGGTTTGTAATGCCATTTTGGATATGTGTGCAAAATTTCAGGTCAATCGAAGGTGTTTTGGTTGGTTTCAGCATCAATGGCGAAATTTAGAAGTTTCAAAATTCATAGGCTTGAATTTGATGTAATTTTGGTTTTTCTTGTTGTTTTTGGTGTTTCGAAGGCTCGACTAAGTTTGAATGATGTTATGGGGTGTGTTGGTATGACTGGTTGAGGTCCCGGGGGCCTCGGGTGTATTTCAGATGCTCAAACAGGCACTTTTTGGCCTTAAGAAGTCTGCTATTTTCTGGTGTTTTAGCAGTAGTGATATCTTCACTGCGATCGCGTGGATTCATCCGCGATCACGTATAGTAAAAGATTGGGGCAGGAATTTTCGTTCTATGCGATCGCGTGGTTAGGATTGCGATCGCATAGGTTGGTCAGGTAAGGCAGTGCGATCGCGTGGGTGTTGGTGCGATCACGTAGAGGCTCTGAGACGCTTGTGTGAGGTGGAGAGTTGTTCTATGCGATCGAGTGTATTGGTATGCAGTTGAATTGAGTTGGCTATTCTGTGCATCGCGATCGCGTGGCTAGAATCGTGATCGCACTGAAGGGATTTTAAGTGCTGGGCATAATGTTTTAAAGCCCATTGTTGCAATGTTTTTCATCATTTTCCTCCATTGTCAAGCGGGTTGAGAGCTAATTGAGAGGGTTTGAAGAAGAAATCAAAAGGGCTCTCTTGGAGTTAAGGTTTCCAACTTCATAACTCGTTTCTATATTGTTTTCTAAGTAATTAAAGCGGAAAATTGTTGAAACTAAACCCAAATTTGGGGAAGATGGGTGCATGTAGTTTTGAATCTTCTTTTGAGGATTTGAGTAGGCAATTATGGTCCGATTTTAGTGTTCTTGGTATGTATAGAATCTTCGGAGGTCTAGGATTCTAGTGATATAAATTATATTGAATTCCGAGATGTGGGCTCAGGGCTCGGGTTTGGTCGAATTTTGAGATTTTTTTATAAATTTGTATCTTTCGATTGGGTTTTGTTCCGTTAGCGTATATTGATGATGCTAATCCGGTTTTTGTTAGATTCGAAGCATTTGGGAGCCAATTCGAGGGGCAAGCGCATCCCGGAGTAGCTTTTGGGCCGTTTTGAGGTAAGTAACGATTGTAACTCTAAACCTGAGGATATGACACCCCGTTATTTGTTATTGTGTTGATAAATGAGGTGATGCACATGCTAGGTGACGAGCGTGGGGGCGTGCACTGATAGGGATTGTGACTTGGTTCATCCCGTAGCGACTATTAAGCCGCGTATTCTATTTGAAACCTTACGACATCCTGTCTTTCAGAAGTTTATACTTGTTTATGGGATGTGAGCCATGTTTGGGGCCTTGTGCCGACCTGTTTAGACCCTCAGGGGGGGGGGGGGTTCTTTTTCACTATTCTACCACTATCCTGTTAGAACAATTGTGAACTCAGTCATGTTTCCTATTTGTTGTTATTTTCACTATTATCACACTGCTTTGAAAACTCTGAAAAAGTATTTTGGGCTGAGTCCCGTAAGTTGAGATAAATTGCCCAAGTGGCTCGTGAGGGTGACTGAGTCAGGTCGAGAGCTGAGTATGTAAGGATAGTTATGGGACGGGCTGCACGCTACAACAATATATGTGTTATATATTATATGTGGGTCGGGCTGTACGCCGCGACAATATAGATTATATATATATGGCTCGGGCTGCACGCCGCAACAATATATGTTATATATGGATCGGGTTGCATGCCGCAGCAATATACCTATTGGATCGGGCTGCACGCCGTAGCAGATATAGCACTTGGGCTGAAGGAACCCCTCCAGGAGTCTGTACACCCCCAGTGAGCGCAATCAACTATTATATGGATCGGGCTGCACGCCGCAACAATATATGTTATATATATGGATCGGGCTGCACGCCGCAACAGTATAATTATATATACATATAAATGTAGTGGAGCGGGCTGCCCGCCACAGCAATTGTGTGTGTTCATGGTACTTACTGAGTACGAGTGTTATGTGATAGCATGAGATACTGATAGTGGAGTCACGAGTGACTAAGAGGCTTGCCCGAGATGCTTTATTGTGAGTGATATTGTGCCCGAGGGGCTTATATTCTATGAAAATGTTGTTTTCACTCTTCTTTACACTGAGCCTCTAATAATAAATGTTGGATAAAAGTTTTCCTACGAGATTTTTTAAAGAAAACCGGGGTTTTATGAAATATCCGAAACTTGTAGATTTCTGACTTGACTTGTTCACTTCCACTGTTATTCATTATATGGATTATATGATTTAAATTGCTCGTCACTACACTCAAGTTTTTAGTTACATTGATTACTTACTGAGTTGGCATACTCACGTTACGGTACCTGGATCTGCACCTCTATGTGCAGATCCAGGTACCGTACCATCTCGCTAGTTGATTTCCGGATGAGCTTGGAGTTGTTCGAGGATTGAGGTAGTTGCTCAGTGTCCCCAGCTCACCTCCTTTCCTTCCCTCAGATTATAGTTTCTTTTGGTCTTTTGTACCTCAGACTTTTGTTGTAGCAAGTCACTGTTGTACATTGTATTTTCAGTCTTAGATGCTCATGACAGTTGACTCAAAGTTTTGGGGAAGTGGGTACTTATTTATGTCCTTATGATATTTTTTTTAAAATCTGTTAAATTTTGGTGAAATTATGGGATATATTGATAATCTGAAATGGTTGGCTAGCCTAGTTCCATGATAGGCGCCATCACGACCGGCTTAGGATGTTCGGGGTCGTGACATTTCGAAAACAGTCTGATAAGCCCATAGTGCATCATCAAGCTTCTTTGACCAATCTGTCCGCTTAGCATTCACTGTTTTGGACAAGATTCTCATTATCTCCCAGTTGGAGAGTTCCACTTGACCGCTAGCTTGAGGATGATAGGGAGTCGTAACCTTATGAGTGAAACCATACTTGCTAAGAAAAGTGTCAAAAGCCTTGTTGCAAAAATGCGACCCCCCATTGCTTATGATCTCCTGTGGAGTACCAAATCTTGTGAAAATATTCTTCTTCAAGAACGCCACCACACTCATCGCTTCATTGTTGGGTAGAGCAATGGCCTCAACCCATTTAGACACATAATCAACCGCGACCAAGATGTAGGTGTTTCCACAAGAACTCACAAAAGGACCCATGAAGTCAATACCCTTTACATCAAAGATATCAATCTCCATAATGGTAGTGAAAGGAATTTCATTCTTCTTTGATATTCCATCGACTCGTTGGCGTTCATCCCATATTTTCACCATATTACTTGCATCTTTGTAGAGAATGGGCCAAGAGAAACCGAAACTTAGCACTTTAGCTGCTGTTCTTGCTCCGCATGGTGACCACCATAAGGTGAAGAATGGAAAGCTTCAAGAATAAAATTTTTCTCTTCATCCGGTACACATCTTCTAATTAACCCATCTGTGCAAATATGGAAAAGGTATGGCTCGTCCCAATAATAATCTGAACAATCCCGTTTGAGCTTCTTTCTTTGATTTGAACAGAACTCTTCCGGGATGATTCCACACACAAGGAAGTTTGCTATATTGCCAAACCATGGAACATCCTTCATTGAAATATCCAAGAGTTGCTTATCGAGGAAGGAGTCATTGATTTCAAGGCCATCATGCAGCCTCCCCTCCTCCTCCAAACGAGACAAGCGGTCTACTACTTGATTTTCACTCCCTTTCCGTTCTTTAATGTCAATATCAAACTATTGCAACAAGAGCACCCAACTCATCTTCCTAGCTTTTGAATATTTCTTTCTCATAAGATAACGAAGTTCCGCATGATCCGTATGAACAATAACCTTTGCACCCATCAAGTACGGGCGAAACTTCTCAATAGCAAACACAATGGCAAGGAGCTCTTTTTCGGTAACGTTGTAATTGACTTGGGAATCATTCATGGTCTTACTAGAATAGTAGACCATATGAAAAATCTTGTTGATACGTTTCCCCACAACGGCTCCAACCGCTACATCACTAGCATCACACATGAGCTCAAAAGGAATACTACAATTAGGAGCGGGGATAATGGGAGTAATTGTCAACTTGAACTTTAGCAATTCAAAGGCTCTCATGCAATCATCATTGAAGTGAAATTTAGCATCTTTATCCAATAGTTTGCACATGGGGTTCACCACTTTGGAAAAATCCTCTATGAAACACCGGTAGAACCCTGCGTGACCCAAGAAATTTCTCATGCCTTTCACTGATGTTGGAGGTGAAAGTTTAGAAATCACCTCTATCTTCTCCTTGTCGACCTCAATGCCCTTCTTTTAAATTTTTTGGCCAAGGACAACACCTTCCTCGACCATGAAATGGCATTTCTCCCAATTCAATACCAAGTTCGTTTCTTCACACCTTGCCAATATTTTATCCAAATTAGCCAAGCAATAATCAAAGAAATCCTCGACTACTGAAAAGTCATCCATGAATTCAAGGTAATCCTCTACCATATCCATAAAGATCACGATCATACACTATTGAAAAGTAGTCGGTGCATTGGATAAGCCAAATGGCATCCTCTTGAAAGGAAAAGTGTCATAGGGACAAGTGAAAGTTGTTTTCTCTTTATCTTCTGAGGTAATAAGGATTCAGTTGTATCCCAAATATCCATATAGAAAGCAATATTAAGCACGGCCGGCCAACCTATCAAGCATTTGTTCAAGGAAGGGGAGTGGAAAATGGTCTTTCCTTGTGACTTTGTTTAGCTTCCGATAGTCCATACACACTCTCCAACCGGTCACCATTCTTCTAGGAATCAACTCGTTCTTGTCATTGGTGACCATAGTTCTGCCTCCCTTCTTCAAAACACATTGCACTGGAGAAGTCCACGAACTGTCAGAAATAGCGTAGACAACCCCGACATCTAACCACTTGATTATATCCTTTTGACCATGTCTTGCATGGCTTCGTTGAGTCTCCTTTGATGTTTAATGGAGGGTTTGGCATCTTCCTCCAATTTAATCTTGTGCATGAAAAATGCGGGGCTTATCCCCCGAATATCCGCCAAAGTCCACCCAATAGATTTCTTTATATTGTGGAGCACCGCCAATGTAGAGTCAACTTGCACGTTAGTCAAACAAGAGGAAAGAATAACTAGTAGAGTAGAACAAGGGCCAAGGAATTCATACCTGAGATGTGGAGGCAATGGCTTCAACTCTAATACAGGAGGCTCTTCAATTGAAGGCTTTGTGGAGGAGTTTTCCTATTCTCCAGATCCAAGGAAATCTTCCGGGGTGCATAGTTGTACGACCCCATTCCTTGCAAAGAATTAACACATTCCATGAAGCCATCCATATCGTCATCATGAAAATTGAGCAAGACGGCCTCCAAAATATCACCCACATTAATCATGGAACTTGTGTCATCAATAATTACACACCAAATCCACAAAAGAACAAACTTCATTTATTTTCGGTTGCCTCATATATTTGCACACGTGGAACACTACCTTTTCATCACCCACCCGGAAAGTGAGTTCTCCGGCTTTCAAATCAACAAGAACCTTTCCCATAACAAGGAAATATCTACCAAGAATAATCTGCACCTAATAGTCCACTTCACAATCAAGAATAACAGAATTCACCGGGAGAATGAACTTGTCAACTCGAACCAATAAATCCTCATTAACCCTCAACGGTCTCTTCATTGTACGATCAACCATTTGTAATCTCATAGATGTGGGTCTTGGTTTCCCAATTCCCAATGTCTTGTAAACCGAATAAGGCATAAAATTGATACTCGCCCCAAGATCACAAAGAGATTTTGCAAACTCGGCACTTCCAATGGTACAAGGAATTATGAAAGCACCGGGATCTTCCAACTTAGGAGCCATCAAATGCACAATTGCACTCACTTGCTGAGTGACTTTGGTAGCTTCAAAAATTCATCAACCGCTTCTTCGTCACCAAGTCCTTCATAAAATTTGCATATCCGGGCATTTTCTCCAAAGCTTCAACTAATGGCACATTTATCGAGAGACTCTTCATCATATCAATGATCTTTTTGAATTGATTCTCGCCATTTTTCTTGGCAAGCCCTTGCGGATAGGGAGAACGTGGACTTCTTGTTCTTCTCTTGTTTACCATTATATTGACTCCCTCCATAGCATTGACTTGCCTCGAATTTGAACTTGTTGAAGTTGAGCCTTTGCCAATTGGTTCATAGTGGTTGTCAACTCGGCTATGGCTTGTCCATGGTCATGTAACTCTTTATGAAGAAGAATCACATTGGGATCACCTAGTGGAACATTGGCTCTATATTGCCACGCCGATGAAGTATCTTCCATATCATCCAAAATATCACATGTCTCTGCATAAGGCGTAGTCATGAATTTCACACCGGCAAGTTGATTCACTACACATTGGTTGGTGGTATTGATCCCCTGATAGAAAATTTGTTGAATCATGTTCTCCGTCATATCATTGTGAGGGCACTCTTTCACCATTGTTCTATACATTTCCCATATCTCGTATAGTGGTTCATTGTGCTCTTTCTTGAATGCTAGAATTTCATCCCAAAGAATAGCCATGTGCCCAGGAGAGAAGTACTTTGAAATAAATTTTTCCACTAGTTCATCCCAAGTACGAATGGAATGATTTGTAAAACGTTCCAACCAATCTAAAGATTTCCCCCGTAGAGAGAAGGGAAAAATCCTTAGACTCAAAGCATCCTCGAAGACATTTGTCTATTTGTCCCCCAACACGTATCAACAAACCCCTTCAAGTGTTTATATGCATTTTGACCCGGTGCATCGGTGAAGAACCCTTGTTGCTCGAGCAAAATGAGCATCACGTTGGTAATTTGAAAGTTGCCCGCCCTAATATGGGGTGGGACGACAACACTTTCATACCCTTCATTCGGCAACACCCGTTGTGGAGCCGCTCGTGGTAGAGGTGGGGGTGGAATGTGTACATTTTCTTGAGGCGGTCGGCCTCGTCTATTGGCTTGAGGTTCAAGAGGGACCTCATCCATTTGACCATCTCAACATCCAAATCCCCCACGGCTATGTTTCAGAGCTCGTTGTTTTCCATGATTGCACCTACAATACTCACATGTTAGTAACAAGGAAGGAAAAGAAGATATTCCAAAAATATACCTAAATATATGGCTAAAACCGTTTTTTACCTCCCCGACAACGGCGCCAAAAATTGATCTTATCCAATTTCGCTCCTCTAATTGAGGTTATGAAAATGGCTGATGCAATACTACTACCCATAAAGAGTCAGGGTTGAATTCTGCGAGTTAGTAGTATATATCTTAGCGCGTGAGGTTGTGTATCTAAATTTTCACTTCCACAATATTTTGTTTGTTTAAAAATATAAATTACACTATGATTGCAATTTAAAGACTGAAACTAGGAATTTTTTTTTGTTGTTTTTCAAATGATATAAAAGGCCTAGGGCTATAACCTTCACCTAGGTGTTTGCCTAATGGGTTGTAATTTTAAAGCTTGTTTTATTGGTCAGGGTGTATCATAGCTATCAACATTCGGTTAACCACTCAATACCTCTCAGTTAGAGAGTGATTTTACCCAATTTGGCTTTCTCAAGTCCAATTGAGTATTGAACAAAATGATTGAATAAAAGCTCAACTCGGGTTTTACTATCTTTATGCTCAACCCCTTAATTTGGCTTATCAATCTCTCGATTAACCCTTTCTCAAGTAGAAAAAAATTCAACTAGGCATGAACTAATGTTTTCAACCATTAATTCTTCAAATAAAACCAAAAACAAGGCTAAATAATAAACACCCAACCATATACAGTGTGACGACCCAAAGGGTCATCACCTATTTTATTACCCATTCCGTACTTCTGAGGCCTTGAAAACCTCATTTGTAGTTGCCTCAATTTGCATGCACAGTCCGGGCGCGTAGCCGGACAGCTTAAATATGAAATTCTGTGAAAAATGCTAATATTTGATATTAACATGAATAAATTTAACTTCGGTCAATATTTTGGGTAAACGAATCCGGACCCGTGATTTGACGGTATCGAAGGGTCCGTAGGAAAATACGGGACTTGTGCGTATGCCCAGAATCAAATTCCGAGGTCCCAAGCCCGAGAAATAAATTTTTGAGTAAAATTGTTTTTTGAAAATATTTAAGGAAAATGAAAATGAAATATGATTAGAAAGTGATGGTATCGGGCCTGTATTTTGGTTCCGGCGCCCGATACAGGTCTTATTTATGGTTTAAGCACTTTCTGTAAAGTTTGGTTGAAATCAGATGTCGTTTGACGTGTTTCGGACTAAAAAAGGAAAATTTGATGTTTTATGAAATTTGATAGGATTCATGGATTTTGAGGTTTAATTCGATGTATATGATGTTATTTTGGCGATTTGATTGCATGGATAAGTTCATAGGATGTTTTTGAGGTAGTGTGTGTATTTGGTTTGGAGTGCCGAGGGCTCGGGTGAGTTTTGGGTAGGCCACAGACTTCATTTTTGGACTTGGAAACTGCTGGTGTGACTGATCTGCAGGCTTCGCATTTGCGAGGCCAGCATCGCAAATGCGAACTCACAAATGCGAGCTACTCATCGCAAATGTGAAGGTTGGTCTGGGCAGGCCTGATCGCAAATGCGACCAAGAGGCTTGCAAATGCGAAGATTAATCTGGGCAAGCCTGATCGCAAATGCGACCAAGAGGTTCACAAATGCGAAGGTTAACCTGGGCAGGCCTGATCGCAAATGCGAAGGTTGGGAATGTCTGAAGGGTTCGCAATTGTGAACCCCTGTTCGCAATTCCCATGCCAACCAGTAACCTGCACTGTACAACTTCATATTCCATATTTTCTCAAACTCAAACACACTTAGGCGATTTTTCCAAGAACAAGACTTCTTCCAAATCATTTGTAAGTTGGTTTTTACTCATTTCTTTCAATCATTAGCATCATTTACCATGTTTTCAACTTAAAAATCAGGGATTTCCATGGGTGAAATTGGGTGTTTGGGGTAGAACTTAGGTTTTTCTAAAATTGGGATTTGAGCGGGTGATTGACCTCCTATTTGAGAGATTTTTATATGGCTATACTCGTGAGAGTACGAGAGTTCTGAAAATGTAAAGTTTACTCGACTCCGAGATGCTGGCCTGGGGGCGTTTTGGTCATTTCACCTAATTTCGCGCCGTAACCTTGAAATGAATAGTAGAATCAGTTGCATGAGATGTTATTTACCATATGAAATTTATTTGAATAGATTTGCGCCATTTGGAGTCGGACACTCGTGGAAAACGTGTGGTTTCGAGTTGATTGCTATACTTCGGACCCGAGGTAAGTGTTTGGTCTAACCTTAGCTTGAGGGAATAGGAGTTGAGTCGTGTTTGCTACATGCTAATTGTAGAGTATGATGTATAGTCATGGTGAAGAGTATCAATACATTGGTGTCTAGCATGACCGTGAGTCTTATTATTGCGAATATTCTGATTTTGTTGTAACTTCCATGCTTAATTGATGATTTCTATATGTTGTAAAGAGCATGTGAAGGGACTTGTGATCTTTAAACTTCGAGGATCATTGGCTCAAATGGTAACATGAATGGTTAAGAGATATGCGATATTACATCTTTGGAGCATTGGCTCAAATTGTGAAACGAATAATGAGAAATATGAGATATTACATCTTTGGAGCATTGGCTCAAATTGTGAAACGAATAATGAAGAAATATGAGATATTACATCTTTTGGAGAATTGGCTCAGATTTTAAAACGAATGATGAAGGAATATGAGATAATTACATCCTTTGGAGCATTGGCTCAAGTGGTAGAATAGATCATGGAAATGAAAGTGAAAGAAAGAGAAAGAGTTATTGAAATATACCCTTGCCGGGTCATCGTTGTATTGTTCCCTTGCCGGGATTTAATTGTTTAATTGATGTTTCCTTGATTCCCTTGCCGGGGTTTAACCGTTTAATTGATGTTTCCTTGCCGGGATTTAATTATTTAATTGATGCTCCCTTGCCGGGATTTAATTGTTTAATTATTGTTCCCTTGCCAGGATTCCTATTTCTATTATGTTTACTCCCTTGCCCGTTGTTTGTGATTGTTGTTTGGGTGAGGAAGAGTGTTAAAGCATGAAGGGTGATGTCATGCACTTGTTTTGGTGAGTACGAGAGTAAAGCACGAAAGGTGATTCCATGCACTTGTCTTGGTGAGAATGAGAGTAAAGCACGAATGGTGAGGCCGTGCATTGTTTGATATTGTCTCCCTGCTGGGATGTTGAGATTACTGTTATTGTTCCCTTGCCGGGATTCCTATTTCTATTCTATTTACCCCCTTGCCCGTTGTTTGTGATTTCTGTTTGGGTGAGGAAGAGTGTTAAAGCACGAAGGGTGATGTCGTGCACTGTTCGCTATTGTGAGGAAGAGTTTAAAGCACGAACGGTGATGCCGTGCCGTACGATGTACCATTTCGTACCGATATTTATTGATTATACTGTAAGGAAAGAGAGTAAAAGCACGAAGGGTGATGCCGTGCCATGATTTACATTGAGTACATTATACATTGCATAATGAGGACGAGAGTAAAAGCACGAAGGGTGATGCCGTGCAAGCTTGTGATTTCTGGTCCTTATTGATATTCTGACCTTGTTGTTCCTTTCTTTGTTTAAGATTTCTTATATGAAACTGTTATCTCCCCATAGCATGTTCCCCTTCCCTTATTGATGGATTACTTCCTGTATTTCTTTTCCGTTGTTTATATATATATATTTGAACTGCACAGGTACATTTTGTTGTCATGTCTTAGCCTCGTCACTACTTCGCCGAGGTTAGGTTCGGCACTTACTCAGTACATGGGGTCGGTTGTACTGATGTTACACCTGCACTTCTTTATGTTGTGCAGATTAAGCAGCCGGACCCGGAGGACATCATTAGTGGGAGTGTCTTCCAGCTTATCCTAGAGGCTTCAAGGTATACCGCTGGCGTTCGTGGGCCTTGGCGTCTCTTCCATCCCTTTGTCTTCACTTATGTCTTGTTTTTCTTCTAGTTTCAGAGACAGTTATGTATTCTCTTTTCAGACTTGTATTTAGCACTCTTACAGACAGTTCGTGAGTTTGTGACTCCAGTTTTTGGGAAATATATACGTCGATGTATTATGTTGTCCTTATTTAGCTTGAAACCATATTTATTTCCGCTGTTAAATTGTGAGCCGTTTAGTTTATCCTATTAAATTGATGTTAATATGCTAGTTTATTTATACACGTTGGCTTGTCTAGCGGGTTCAACGTTAGACGCCATCACGGCCCGATGGCGAGATTTAGGGGCGTGACAAGTTGGTATGAGAGCACTAAGTTACTTAGGTCTCACAACTCACGGACATCTTGGTAGAGTCTGAGGGATAGGTACAGAGACGTCTGTATTTATCCCAGAGGCTGCAAAGTTAGGATGACTCCACATTTCTTTTCATCTCTGTCGTGCGATATGAATTCTGAGTACTGATTAAGTTTTTATTCTATTCTCTTGCAGATGGCGAGGATGCGTGCTTCCCTTGGTTTCGCTCAGTAGCCTGACACTCCTGCTACAACTCCTAATCGGGGTCGAGGTCAAGGACGAGGCCGTGCTAGAGGCCGAGGCCGGGGCCGGGCTCAGCCTAGAGCAGCAGCCCCAGTGGAGGACCCTCAGGTCGAGTCTGACGAGGAGGTCCCAGTTCCGGCAGTCCTAGTTGGACCAACTCATGTCCCAGAGGGGTTCATAGCTACCCCAGTGCTTCAGGACGCTCTGGTCCGTCTAGTCGGACTCATGAAGAGAGTAGAAGAGGCGGGTCTTCTTCCTACAACACCAGCCGTCTCTCAGGCTGGGGGAGGTGCCCAGACTCCTGCCACTCGCATGCTAGAGCAGCTAGCTCCACAGTTTAAGACTCCGACACCTCAGCCAGCCGGAGTAGCTCAGACTGGTATTGTAGCACCGGTAGCAGAGGGAGCAGCTATGTCAGCAGATTCTTTGTAGAGACTGGACAGGTTCACTAAGTTATTCATCATTACTTTTACTTGTTCACCCTTAGAGGACCCCCAGGATTATTTGGATAGCTGCCATGAGGTTCTTCGGAACATGGGCATAGTGGAGTCCAACGGAGTTGACTTCGCTAATTTTCAGTTATCTGGAATAGCCAAGAGTTGGTGGAGAGACTATTGCTTAGCCAGACCAGCTGGATCTACACCTTTGACTTAGACTCAGTTCTCAGAGGTATTTTTGGGGAAGTTCCTTCCCATTACTCAGAGAGAGGACCTTCGGAGGCAGTTTGAGCGTCTCTAGCAGGGATCCATGTCAGTCACTCGGTACGAGACCAGGTTCATCACTCTAGCCCGACATGCTCTTATGATACTTCCCACTGATCGGGAGAGGGTTCAGAGGTTTATCGAGGGGTTGGCCCGGCCTATCAAACTTCATCTGGGGTTAGGGGGCTGACAAGAGGGCCCGTCATTTCGGTCGTTTCAATGGAGCCTCATCTGGGGGTAGGGATTCTTCAGGCAAAGGTCATCCTCCCAGACCCTTCCAGTCAGCTCTCCAGGTTTCCCATGGTACTTCAAGTGGTCGTGGTTATCAGACGCACTATTCTGATCAGCATCCTTACAGTGCGCCACCAGCTCTCATCAGTGCACCGCCGCATAAGAGTTTCTGAGGTGGTCATTCAGGTCGACAGGGTCAGACTCCGTTCCCTCAGCATCCGAGGTCTTGTTGCACTAGTGGCAATCCGGGTCACCTTGCCAGATGTTACCCTCGAGCACCAGGTAGTTCGCAGCATCAGGGTTCTCGTGCTATGGTACAGGCACCAGGTGTTCCACAGCCTGCCCAGCCAGCTAAAGGTGGGGGTAGAGGTGCTAGAGGTGGAGGTAGAGTTCATAGAGGTGGAGCTCAGGTCGTCAGAGGTGGAGGCCAGCCAGCAGCTGGCCGTCCCAGAGATGTGGTTCAGGGTGGTGGGGCCCAGCCCGATGTTGTGCTCTTCCAGCCAGGACAGAGGCTCAGTCTTCAGATGCAGTCATGATAGGTACTATTTCGGGTTTGTGACAGAGATGCTTCAGTGCTATTTGATCCAGGGTCTACGTATTCGTACGTGTCCTCTTATTTTGCACCATACCTGGTCATGCCTAGTGATCCACTGAGTGTTCCTATTTATGTATCTACACCGGTGGGTGATTCTATCGTGGTCGATCGAGTCCATCAGTCTTGTGTTGTGGTGATGGTCGACTTTGATGTTATATTGGAGATGGACTGGTTATCCTCATATCATGCTATCTTGGATTTCCATACCAAGACGGTGACCTTAGCTTTACCAGATTTGCCCCGTTTGGAGTGGAAAGGAACTCTTGGTCATTCTACCCGCATTGTTATTTCGTAAGTGAAGGCTCGGCGTATGGTCGAGAGGGGGTGTTTGGGTTATTTGGATTATATGCGCGATTCCAGTGTTGAGGTTCCCTCTATTGATTCAGTACCCGTGGTTCGTGAGTTTCCTGAGGTCTTCCCTTCAGACCTCCCGGGGATGCCACCTGACAGGGACATTGATTTCTGCATTGATCTGGCTCCGGGCACCCAACCCATTTCTATTCCGCCGTATCGCATGGCCCCGCCAGATTTGAAAGAGTTGAAGGAACAGTTGCAGGATTTGCTTGGGAAGGGTTTCATTAGACCTAGTGTTTCTCCTTGGGGTGCTCCAGTATTGTTTGTGAAAAAAAAGCTTGGTTTGCTTAGGATGTGCATTGATTACCGGCAATTGAACAAGGTTACAATCAATAATAAGTATCCACTGGCGAGGATTGACGTCTTTTTCGATCAGCTTCAGGGTGCTAGGGTATTTTCAAAGATAGACTTGAGATCTAACTACCATCAGTTGAGGTTAGGGCATCCGATGTCCCTAAGACAGCTTTCCGCACTCGGTACGGGCATTACGAGTTTTTAGTCATGTCGTTTGGGTTGACAAATGCCCCAACAACTTTTATGGATTTGATGAACCGAGTGTTCAGGCCTTATTTGGACTCGTTCGTGATATTCTTCATTGAAGATATATTGATATACTCCCGCAGCCAGGAGGAGCACAAACAACATCTCAGAGTGGTTCTTCAGACTCTGAAGGATAGTCAGCTATATGCAAAGTTTTCGAAGTGTGAGTTATGGTTGAGTTCAATTGCATTCTTGGGTCATGTCCTATCAGCAGAGGGTATTCAGGTTGACTCGAAGAAGATTGAGGCAGTCAAGAACTGGCCTAGACCAGCATCAGCTACAGAGATTCGGAGTTTCTTCGGATTGGCAGGCTACTATCGTCGGTTCGTGGAAGGGTTCTCATCTATTGCAGCCTCGATGACTAGGTTAACCCAGAATGGTGCCCAGTTCAGATGGTCGGACGAGTGTGAGGCGAGCTTTCAGAGGCTCAAGACAGCTCTGACTACGGCACCGGTATTGGTTTTGCCCACAGGTTCAGGTCCTTATACAGTATATTTTGATGCTTCCCGTATTGGGCTTGGTGCAGTGTTGATGCGGGATGGAAAGGTCATTGGTTACGCTTTGAGGCAGTTGAAGATTCAAGAGAAGAAATATTCAATGTATGATTTGGAGTTGGCAGCCATTGTCCAGGCATTGATGATTTGGAGGCACTATCTGTATGGCGTGGCGTGTGAGGTGTTCACATATCATAAGAGTCTTCAGTACTTGTTCAAGCAAAAGGAGTTGAATTTGAGGCAGAGGAGGTGGTTGGAGCTGTTGAAGGATTATGATATTACCATCTTATATCNAGATTTGTGAGGTTGGATATTTTTGATCCTAGTCGAGTGTTGGCTTGTACGATCGCTCGTTCTTCATTATTGGAGCGTATCCGTGATCGACAATTTGATGATCTGCATTTGTGTGTCCTTAGAGACACGGTGCAGCGCGGAGGCACCAAGAAGGTGACCTTAGATGATGATGGTGTTTTGAGATTGCAGGGGCGAGTTTGTGTGCCCAATTTTAATGGGATTCGAGAGTTGATTTTAGAGGAGGCCTATAGTTCCCGGTACTCTATTCATCCAGATGCTGCGAAGATGTATCAGGATTTACGGCAGCATTATTGGTGGCGTAGAATGAAGAAGGATATTGTGGCATATGTGGCGCAATGTTTTAATTGTCAACAGGTTAAGTATGAGCACCAGAGGCCTGGTGGGTTATTTCAGAGGATTGAGCTTCCCAAGTGGAAGTGGGAGAGGATCACTATGGACTTCGTTAACGGACTTTCGTTGACCCGGAAGAAGTTCGATGCAGTTTGGGTCATTGTTGATAGGATGACCAAGTCAGCGCATTTCATTCCTGTGGCAGTCTCCTATTCATCCGAGAGGTTAGCTGTGATCTATATCCGGGAGATTGTTTGCCTTCATGGCGTGACGGTATCTATCATTTCGGATCAGGGCGCGCAGTTTACCTCGCGTTTCTGGAGGGCACTTCAACGAGAGTTAGGCACCCAGGTTGAGTTGAGTACATCATTTCATCCTCAGACGGATGGACAGTCCGAGCGAACTATTCAGATATTGGAGGACATGCTCCGAGCTTGTGTTATTGACTTTGGAGGATCATGGGATCAGTTCTTGCCTTTAGCAGAGTTTGCCTACAACAACAGCTACCAGTCGAGTATCCAGATGGCTCCTTATGAGGCTTTATATGGTAGGCGGTGTCGATCTCCGGTTGGATGGTTTGAGTCGGGAGAGGCTCGATTGTTGTGTACAGATTTGGTTCAGGAGGACTTGGACAAGGTCAGGATCATTCAGGATAGACTTCTTACAGCTCAATCCAGGCAAAAGAGTTATGCAGATCGCAAGGTTCGAGATGTGGCTTTTATGGTTGGTGAGCGAGTATTGCTCTGAGTGTCGCCTATGAAGGGCGTGATGAGATTTGGGAAGAAGGGCAAGCTTAGCCCTAGGTTCATTGGTCCGTTTGAGATTCTTGATCGAGTGGGAGAGGTGGCTTATAGACTTGCATTGCCACCTAGCTTATCAGCTGTACATCCAGTTTTTCATGTGTCCATGCTTTGGAGGTATCACGACAATTCAGCCCACGTATTAGATTTCAGCACTGTCCAGTTGGACAAGGAGTTATCTTGTGAGGAGGACCCGGTAGCTATTCTAGGCCGGCAGGTTCATCAGTTGAGATCCAAGAGTTTCCCTTCTATTCGTGTTCAGTGGAGAGGTCAGCCTCCTGAGGGATCGACCTGGGAGTCCGAGTCCGATATGCGGAGCCGTTACCCTCATTTATTTTCCGACTCAGGTACTTCCTTCTTCTGTGCGTTCGAGGACGAACAATTGTTTTAGAGGTGAAGAATGTGACGACGCAAAGGGTCATCACCTATTTTATTACCCATTCCGTACTTCCGAGGCCTTGAAAACCTTATTTATAGTTGGCTCGATTTGCATGCACAGTCTGGGCGCGTAGCCGGACAACTTAAATATGAAATTCTGTGAAAAATGCTAAGATTTGATATTAACATGAATAAATTTGACTTCAGTCAACATTTTGGGTAAACAGACCCGGACCCGTGATTTGACGGTCCTGGACCCGTGATTTGACGGTCCCAGAGGGTCCGTAGGAAAATATGGGACTTGTGCGTATGCCCGGAATCGAATTCCGAGGTCCCAAGCCCAAGGAATGAATTTTTAGGTAAAATTATTTTCTGAAAATATTTAAGGAAAATAAAAATGAAATCTGATTAGAAGTGATGGTATCGGGCCCGTATTTTGGTTCCGGTGCCCGGTACAGGTCTTATTTATGGTTTAAGCACTTTCTGTGAAGTTTGGTTGAAATCAGATGTTGTTTGACGTGTTTCGGACTAAAAATGGAAAATTTGATGTTTTATTAAATTTGATAGAATTCATGGATTTTGAGGTTTAATTCGATGTATATGATGTTATTTTGGCGATGTGATCACATGGATAAGTTCATAGGATGTTTTTGAGGTAGTGTGTGTATTTGGTTTGGAGCCCCGAGGACTCGGGTGAGTTTTGGATAGGCCACGGACTTTATTTTTGGACTTGGAAACTGCTGGTGTGACTGATCTGCAGGCTTCGCATTTGCGAAGCCAGCATCGCAAATGCGAGTTACTCATCGCACATGCGAAGGTTGGTCTGGGCAAGCCTGATCTCAAATGCGACCAAGAGGCTCGCAAATGCAAAGATTAATCTGGGCAGGCCTAATCGCAAATGCGACCAAGAGGTTCGCAAATGCGAAGGTTAATCTGGGCAGGCCTTATCGCAAATGCAACCAAGAAGTTCGCAAATGCGAAGGCTGGGAATGTCTGAAGGGTTCGCAATTGCGAACCCCTTTTCGCAATTCCCATGCCAACCAGTAGCCTTCACTGTACTACTTCATATTCCATATTTTCTCAAACTCAAACACACTTAGGCGATTTTTCCAAGAACAAGACTTCTTCCAAATCATTTTTAAGTTGGTTTTTACTCATTTCTTTCAATCATTAACATCATTTAACATGTTTTCAACTTAAAAATCAGAGATTTCCATTGGTGAAATTGGGTGTTTGGGGTAGAACTTAGGTTTTTCTAAAATTGGGATTTGAGTGGGTGATTGACCTCCGATTTGAGAGATTTTTATATGGCTAGACTCGTGAGAGTACGAGGGTTATGAAAATGTAAAATCTACCGGACACCGAGATGCTGGCCTGGGGGGCGTTTTGGTCATTTCACTTAATTTCGCGTCGTAACCTTGAATTGAATAGTAGAATCAGTTGCATGAAATGTTATTACGGTATGCAATTTATTTGAATAGATTTGGGCCATGTGGTTTCGGGTTTATTGCCATACTTCGGACCTGAGGTAAGTGTTTGGTCTAACCTTAACTTGAGGGAATAGGAGTTGAGTCTTGTTTGCTACTTGCTAATTATAGAGTACGATGTATAGGCATGGTAACGAGTATCTATACATTGGTGTCTAGCATGACCGTGAGTCTTATTATTGCTAATATTCCGATTTTGTTGTAACTTCCATGCTTAATTGATGATTTCTATATGTTGTAAAGAACATGTGAAGGGAATTGTGATCTTTAAACTTCGAGGAGCATTGGCTCAAATGGTAACATGAATGGTTAAGAGTTATGAGATATTACATCTTTAGAGCATTGGCTCAAATTGTGAAACGAATAATGAAGAAATATGAGATATTACATCTTTTGGAGCATTGGCTCAAATTGTAAAACTAATGATGAAGGAATATGAGATAATTACATCCTTTGGAGCATTGGCTCAAGTGATAGAATAAATCATGGAAATGAAAGTGAAATAAAGAGAAAGAGTTATTGAGATTTACCCTTGCCGGGTCATCGTTGTATTGTTCCCTTGCCGGGATTTAATTGTTTAATTGATGTTTCCTTGCCGGGATTTAATTGTTTAATTGATGTTCCCTTGCCGGGATTTAATCATTTAATTGATGTTTCCTGACCGGGATTTAATTGTTTAATTGATGTTCCCTTGCCGGGATTTAATTGTTTAATTATTGTTCCCTTGCCGGGATTCCTATTTCTATTATGTTTACTCCTTTGCCCGTTGTTTGTGATTGTTGTTTGGGTGAGGAAGAGTGTTAAAGCACGAAGGGCGATGCTGTGCGCTTGTTTTGGTGAGTATGAGAGTAAAGCACGAAGGGTGATGTCGTGCACTTGTCTTGGTGAGAATGAGAGTAAAGCACGAAGGGTGATGCCGTGCATTGTTTGATATTGTCTCCCTTGCTGGGATGTTGAGATTATTGTTATTGTTGCCTTGCCGAAATTCCTATTTATATTCTATTTACTCCTTTTCCCGTTGTTTGTGATTGTTGTTTGGGTGAGGAAGAGTGTTAAAGCACGAAGGGTGATGTCGTGCACTGTTCGCTATTGTGAGGAAGTGTGTAAAGCACGAAGGGTGATGCCGTACCGTACGATGTACCATTCCGTACCGATATTTATTGATTATACTATGAGGAAAGAGAGTAAAATCACGAAGGGTGATGACGTGCCATGATTTACATTGATTACATTATACATTGCATAGTGAGGACGAGAGTAAAAGCACGAAGGGTGATGTCGTGCCATGATTTACATTGATTACATTATACAT